>JAASGT010000274.1:0-32795 GCA_023334315.1 Globisporangium alternatum | reverse complement strand
AGTAGGAGCAGCAATCTTGGGCTCACCAACGGGAGCAGCACCTCCAGAACGTGTTGCAACAGCACGTGACATTGCAGTAATGTGTGGTCGTTGCTCGAAAGGAGCGAAGATGCGCGACCGAGCGTGACGCCTTCAGGCTCAGAACGAGTGACCGAGAGCTCATGGAAATCCAGAGGCTGCGTGAGGCGGTTGAAGCATTCCCCATTGATCGACTGACAACTGCTCAATTACAAGACCACCAGTAGTTTGCCACGCAACGACGCAATGGGGAATTGAGTCTTCAAACACATCACCAAAACCTTGAGGAGGAGGTGGTTCAGCACCAAGCCAACCGACTCATTGAGTACCAGCGAGAGACACAAGAACTTGGCGTGAGCGAACAAGTGGTGAGGGAGGCTGGCGGTATCCCTCCTCCTCTACGACCTAGAGATGGATGGGGTGAGGTTCTCCGGTTTCCAGACCTGGCCTGCCGCACGCGTGAGCAGAACCCGCAATAAAAAACAGGAGATCGCTTACGCAATCGTGTTGGTACTTTGGTATCTCATGGTAAGTTGGCGATCTTCTGAGGCGCATATATATCAGTGACATCTGCCGCTCGCTCGCCATACGCCAGCGCCATCTCATCTCATCTCCAGAAGCTTGCGTCGCTCTCTCGCCCCCTGCCATCTCCATCTCGTTTTGAGAAACCCTCTCCGCTTTTTACGAGCAGCGTGAATCCTGCTATCAAGCAACGACGCCATTAGAAAATTACCAAGACCCCAGCAGCAAGAGCTTGAGGATGCAAGTTCAAGTGAGCGATCAAGTGACCTACAAGTGAAGCCAGCAACTTGCAGTGCGAGTGTGCTAATGATGCAGGCGGCTACGACTCGGATGTGGAACAAGCGCCGCGAGCCACGAATGACAAAGTCAATGTTACTGGCCAAGCAAACTCGAATGCAGCGATGCGTACAACGAGGTGAGATCAAGAGCATCGAGGCTGAGCTGAGCGCAAACGAGCAGGAGATCGTAGAGTTCAGGGATCAACGTAAGGTTTGACATGATTTTGAATCATATTTTTCACAGTTCTAACAAGTCAAAAAAATTGAAACAAATTGGAGTTCAAAGATGAAAATGCAGCAAGATATGCCACAGACGACGCTCTTTGAGCGTCTGCGCGCACTCTTCACGCAGGACCCGCTCATGTACGTGCGCCTTCATGCACACGTGCGTAAGCGTCGATGTCATATCTGTACGTGCAACGTACGCTGACACTCCTTCACTATGCATATATACCTTTCTGTGTGAACGACAACAATCAAACAGCGACGAGATAGGCCTGGTGTTTGGCATCGCGGAAGACGAGGTCACGGTCGAGAACGCGTTCGTATTAGAAGATCACAAGCTCGGTGTCGCATTCAGCGCCGGTCCGCAGCTCTTTCGACAGGCGCGCACGCGTTTCCACGAGCTCAACCCGCTGCTGCTGCTGCACCATGCTGACAATGACGACGCGGAGCTCGCGATGGAGCTCATCGACTGCACGCGCGCCGTGCTGCTCATCAGTGCGGACTTCTACACGGCCTGGAACACTCGGTACGCTACGCTTTACCACCGCCATACATGTGTATCTATTTGTAACACCTGTGAGACTAAGATGAGCGCCTTGAACCGTACGATAAATAGCAAGGAGCTGGTGTGCCGCGGCGCGCTGGACGCGCTCGCGGAGACGCGCTTCTGCGACCTGGTGTTCACGCTGCACCCGAAGAGCATCGACACATGGGCGTACCGCCGGTGGCTCGCTACGCGCCTGCTCTCATCGTCACCGTCGTCTTTCAGTCTAACGGGCAATGAGGAGGCCCTGAACGAGTTCTACCATCGGCAGCTGAGTGTGTGCGCGCTGCTGGCGGAGCAGAAGCCGCGCAACTACCACGCGTGGAGCTTCCGGCACTGGATCGTCTCGCAGCTGCCACTCGCGGCGCTCGAGCGAGAGGTCGTGAGCATGCAGCAGTGGTGCGCGATGCACATCACGGACCACTCGGGCTGGAACCATCGGCAGCACGTGGTCACCGTCCTGCTGCGCAGATGGAGCACAGCTCGAGACCAGGACGTGTCTCTCTCTTATCGGCAACGTGCCAAGGGAGTATTGGTCGAAGAGTACGCATTCCTGTCTAAGATCATGGGCGCGTACCCTGCCCACGAAGCGCTCTGGTGCCATCGGCGGTTCGTCGTCCAGCTGGTGCTGCAAGAGCTCGTTACTTTTCGTAAAGGCGGGAGCTACAGCGACGCTGCTGCGCTCGCTATACTGAACAAGCGTGTGAGTGAGTTGGAAGCACGAGTGAGGCTCGGTGAAGCCAATGCGCATAGTGACACTGGGGCCAGTCCTAGTGGTGCTGAAGCACTCTCAAGTGGATGGCAAGACATTGAGACGTCACTTTACGACCTCAAGGCCAGCGACAACGATGACGACCACGGTAGTCGGCTTCAGGTGCTCCTGGCGATGATCAGCGAGGTGGAGATTGCGTGGGGCTTTGGGAGTCGATATTCCAGACGCTTTGCGCTCTGGAGCCTCGAGCGAGTGCTCCAAGTCTGCTCTTCTTCCTCTTCTGCGGCTGAGCTCCACAGCCTCGCGTATGCGCTACGAGAATGCCTGAGCTCCCACGACCCGCTCCTCCAGGACCTCTGGGAGAACAAACACTAGAGTTTGTTCGTCATGAATGACTGATTCCATAGAGAGAGATGCTGAGAGCTACAACAAAGAGAGAGACAAGGTGATCGAAATGTCCAGCGAGTCTGTCCGTCCGTCGTGCCGACTACTAGTATATAAGAAACAATAAACAACAATCACCGCCATCG
Source organism: Globisporangium alternatum (assembly GCA_023334315.1). Lineage (NCBI taxonomy): Eukaryota > Oomycota > Peronosporomycetes > Pythiales > Pythiaceae > Globisporangium > Globisporangium alternatum. The sequence goes on along the minus strand of JAASGT010000274.1, from coordinate 29,966 downwards.
ACTTGAGTACGCAGTCTTCATGCTACGCTCTCCTCGCCTTGCAGCCATATCGTGGTAGCGCAGCCCAAGCCCCACGCTTCATCACCTGTGCTCACTTGCCGCTCGTGCTGCGACTGCTGCCGGCCGTGATGTACTGCGCGACGCCGTTGATGATCGTGTCTGAGAAGTGGTAGTAGAGCAGCAGCTCCCAGTCTGTGCCCATGCGGTACTGCTGGTAAATATCCTCTATCGTCATGTAGTCTTCGAGCTCCTGGTCGAAGAGCAGGTCTTTGCGGATCACGATGCCGTTACCCGGGATCGACGCCGCGCGATTGAGCCCGCTCTTGGCGCAGTTCTTCTCCGGCAGCACCACGTGCATGCTCTCAACCGTGTTGAGCTTGAGGAAGCGCGCAATCTGGCGCTTGAGGCTCACGATCTTGAGCGGGATGGGCGTCGCGAATACGCTCGTCTGCAGCTTCGGCGCGCTCGAGCGCTCCTCGGGGTGCAGCACCAGTCGGATGTTCACAATCGCCGGTGCGCCAGTGACGCTTGCAGCTGTAGCGCGTGCTGCTGAAGATGCTGATGTGGAGGATGATGACGCTGGCGTGTTGCTGGACGCGAGGCCGGCGGCGGCAGAGACAGACGAGGACGCAGAAGCGGTCATAGAGGACCGCACGCGCTTGGTCGCTGGTTCGTCGTCCTCATCAGAATGCGACGTCGAGTCCGAGGGTGAGGACGAAGACGAAGAGCCCGGCGCATGGCGCTTCTCGCGCGCTCTACCATTCACGCCACCACCGTTGCTGGACGACGACGGAGCGGGGTTCGTCGAGGTAGACGGTGGGGAGCCACCTGGAAGCTTCTTCTTGCCGCCCTGTAACCATAGACACGCGTGAGTTTGCGACTCATTCGATCAATACGTTGCCATATAATACAACGTGGCGGTTTGTACCTGTCGCCGGATCTTCTCCTGGTTCTGCGCGCCGACCTTGGCGCTCTCGGTGAACGCGTTGTTGAAATGGCGCGAGCGGTTGATCTCCTCGATGAGCTTGGCCTCCTCGCGCTCGAACTCGGCCAGGTCCGGGTAGATCTTCTTAATGAGTGCGTCGAAGTTCTCGTCGCGACGCAGCGAGCGCTTGGACGGGATGTGGATGCGGCACGACGGGCACTCCTTGTTGCCCAGACGCAGGCACTTTTGAATGCACTCGCCGCAGAAGCGGTGCAGGCACTCCATCACGACCATCGTGTTGCGGATCACGCCCAGACAGATCGGGCACGTGAGCTCGGCATTGAGCACGCGTACGGGCAGCGTCTTGGTCGCCTGCGGGTCCGTGATCGGTGCGCGCGGCTGGCGGTAGATGTCGTACAGCGTGCAGTCCTCGATGAGCTCGATCTCTTCGTACTCGCTGCGCTTGCTGATATGCGCGTTCGGCGTCGTCTTGATCAGCGCATTATAATCCTCGCGCGTGAACTCGTACGGGTTCTGCGGCGGCGCATTAGGAGACGCGGTGGTGGTGGTGGCAGCGGCGCGGTCCGACATGTTGTGTGCGTTGCTCCAGCACTCGTGGCGGTATGCGCGCGCGAATGGAAGATGAAATTGGCGGCTCGTCCTATTTTTATTTTGCTTGGTTTCACTTATTGGACTATTATTCCAGGACAATATGTTGTAACGAGGAGCAATGCTTTGATAAAGGACAGTACTGTTTTTAGCAAGTATTTCTAAACACTGTCCTAGTTATTGTAGAAGTCACTAAACCAGAGGACATATCCAATTGTGCAGCATAACCCACGTGATTGCGCACAAAGATCGAGTGTACCCGTTTCTATGATTACGTATCCTGGTTACGCAACCAAGAAAACACGACAATCTCACTCATCGTGTCGAAAATCGATATGGAGTGGCTGGTTTGGCTCATTTTCGCACTTGCCTGTCCAGACGCACGCACGCCCCTCACCTTCCGAGCGATGGCCGACCTCCTCGCGGCCGTGGCGTCCGCGCACGACAGCAGCAGCGCGCACCTCACGGGCAATGACGAGAACGGCGCGGTGATCGGACTCTCGAGCGAGCAGCTCGCGGGCGCCAAGGAGAGCGCGATCTCCTGGGCGGCGGCGCACGGGCTGCTCGTCGGCTGGCGCGATCCTGCGAGCACGGCGCCGCCGAGTGCCGTCTTCACGCACATCCCGTTCTGTCTCTTCCCAGTGCAGGTATATGATGTGGTTCTTCTTTTGTTTGTCTCGTACGACGGAGTAACGACGATGTGGTACTGATGACTTCAATTGTCCATGTGGATGTGTGGGTGTGGTTAAATCCAGCTCCCAAAGGCGCAGTTTGAGCATGGCGTCGCACTCTCGCCAGTGTACGGACGTCTTGTGGATCGCGTGAGTCGCGACATCGAATGGCTGCACTCGACCGTCTCAACGTAAGCTGTCCTTGATCCTTAGGTGATGCTTCATGGCTGAGCTAACGTGAAGCTTGATTGTTTGTGTTGTCACGGCAGTGTCGTTGCGGAAGACGCGTTCACCGGCCGCTTGCTCGAGCTCTCAAAGCTCGTGCAGGCAGAGGGTGTGCAGCAAAAGGCATACCTGGGCATCCATCGCTCCGACTACATGCTCCACGAGCCGCAGGCCGACACCCCAAACGACCACCAGCGCCTCCTGCAAGTGGAGCTCAACACGATCTCGTCGTCCTTTGCGTGTATCAGCTCGCTCGTGTCCGACCTCCACCGCTTCCTTATCAACCGCGTCGGGAAGGACATCCCGGCGCTCGAGTCGTACTACGCGCTCAAGGCCGACGAGTTCAGCGCTCGCTTGCCGGCGAATGCCGCGATCCGCGAACTCCCGGACGCGCTCGCCGCTGCGCACAAGCACTACGGCGTCAAGGAGTACGTAGTGTGTCTTGCTCGTAGTATTAGCGTCATGGCCATGCGTCTGACTACCCTGTGCGATTGTTTGTTACTCTCCACTGCAGCGCAATCATTGTCTTCGTGGTGCAGCCGAACGAAGCGAACGCGATCGACCAGCGCTGGCTCGAGTACAACTTGTGGGACCACCACGGCATCAAGGTGCTCCGCAAGACGCTTGCAGAGGTCGAGGCGCAGGCGACTCTGAAAGACGGCGCTAAGCGTGCGCTAGTGATCGACGGCCACGAGGTCGCGGTCGCGTACTTCCGCGCCGGGTACACGCCCGTGGACTACCCGAGCGAGGTTGAATGGAGCGGAAGAACGAAGATTGAGCGCTCGTTTGCGATCAAGTGTCCGTCGATCGCGTACCACCTCGCGGGCACCAAGAAAGTGCAGCAAGCGCTCGCTGTGCCCTCGGCGCTGCGTCGCTTCGTGTCGAACGACGAGGCCGTGCTCTTGGAATCGTCGTTTGCAGGGCTCTACGGACTCGAGAAGGGGTCACCGGATACCGAGAAGATCAAGCAAATGGCGATCGCCAACCCGAAGGCGTTTGTCGTCAAGCCCCAGCGCGAGGGTGGCGGCAACAACCTGTACGGAGACGAAGTGGCGGACGCCATGAAGACGTTCAGCCCCACGGAGCTCGAGTCGCACATCCTTATGGAGCGCATCTTCCCGAAGGAGAACCCGGCCGTGCTCGTGCGCAACAGCATCACGGCTGCCGGCGGCACGATCAGTGAGCTGGGCATGTACATCACGAGCCTCTTTGACGACGGCGAAGAGATCGTGAACAAGCACGCGGGTCACCTGCTGCGCACGAAGCTGTCTGGGACGGACGAAGGCGGTGTCGCCACGGGCTTCTCGGTCGTGAGCAGCCCGTTGCTCGTGTAAAAAGAGAGGATGTACTCCTACATCATCATCATCAGTTGGATCTAGACACCAACGCTCTTCGAGATCTCACGCTCGGTATTCGGAAGACAGGAAGCAAGAGAGGAATGCTCAGCAAGTGATGGGGAAGAGAGAAGGAAGAATGAATTGCATCATAAGCAAAAGCTACAAAATAAGGCAAAGCAAACCGTATCATTCATGCAGTCGTTGCGAATGTGTCGTGAGCTGTTGTGGGTGGTGACCGACCTTTCAATTGCGACTCCCACCCATCGATCGCAGCTGAAGAGATCGATGCAAGCGTCGGTGAGCTCAGTGAGTGATACGGGTGCTGTGAATAAGTAGTGTTCGGATGGCATTATTGAGGCACGACTGACCTTGTTGATCCGTCTTCCATGGTGGATGTAGCCTCGGGGACGCGGCGCGCCGCGTAGCGACAGCGCAGATGGCAGTAGCAAGCAACTCTTCCGCGTTGTGTACGATCCAAAGTGCGACCGCTTCTTTCTTCAAGATGAGCACTTGCAACACCAACGTACCACCGATACAACTGCTGCTGCGGACGTGAGAGATTTGCCCTGGGACGAGTGGGTGCTCCCGCCAAAGTCCATGTCAAAGACACAGCAGCAGCAGAGGCAGCTGAGTCCGAGGAAACGCGCGTCAGAGGTACCAGTCGAGGCTCTTGAAGATGCCATGGCGACTCTCTCCCTTCAACCGACTGCGCCATTGGAGAAACCTGGTGCTGCTGTTGCGCGTGAACCGGTAGCCACAGCTACAGAAGGCACGCTGCTGCTGCCGCAACTCGACCTGTCCTCACTCACAGCTCCTGCCAGCATCAACAACGAATCGCAAACCGTTGTCGAGTCCATTTCCAAGAAGAAGCCAGCTGCGACGACGCCGTCGGCCAAGAAAGCGCGCATCCGCAGCTACGTCGCCCACTTTGCACACGCGAACGCTGCATTACCAGCGTTCCCCCACGAGCTCAGCACCCGAGACGATGATGACGAGGTTCACGAGATCAAGTGGAACGGCGAGCCGATCCGAGTCAAAGTCGCGTGTGAGAGCAGCAGTTCGTACCAGGATGTCGCTCACTATTCTACTCACAGCAACCAAGTTGAAGACGACACAGCGGGTGTCACCGCCATCCAGCACGTGTTTGAGCTCCAGCAGTTGGTGCGGATCCGCCCACACGCCGACGGCTTCCGCGACAACAACGTGAACTTCGACTGTACATTCACACCACTGACGTCGCCTTCGTCGTCTTCTTCCTCTTCACCTTCATCAGCTTCTTCGTCGTTCTCGGACGACGATGGCTCGCTGCCTGTGTTCCAGAAGGGTGATCGCGTGCTCTTCCGAGCCAAGCACCGGCGCCTGAAGGGCAAAATCGCGCGGCGCATCAAGAAATCGAGCTTCTACGACGTCAAAGCAGCCAACGGCACGCTCTTCCTCGCGGTCTCAGCGCTGCGCATCCGCTTGCTGCCGCCAGACGAAGAGGTGGCCGAGCCACCACTGTTTAATTTCCAGAGAGGCGACCGCGTACTCTGGCGCACAAACAGCACATTGACGTACAAAGCGCGCGTGCTGCGGCTGCGATCGCTGCATCGCTTTGACATTCAGCTGCGGACAGGAAGAGTGCGTCAGAAGATCCCCTATGAGGAGCTGCGTCCACGCTCACATGACAACTGAGAGAACTGTAGACGTTGCAGTGACAGAATCGACAATACTGCAGCTACCCATGTATTGCGCGCTTACTACTGTAGCATCACTCTCTATGTACGTTCAGTAGAAACGTCCACGCAAGACTTACTTGGACTTGCGCTTGCCGGCGGCCTTCTTGGACGCCTTCTTGCTCTGGCGCACGACCGGCTCGCCGCCCAGCGCGGTCTGGATCGTGTCGTTCCAGGCGTTCCACTGCGAGCCCATGGCCATCGGACTCTGCCATGGACGGCGCATGTCACCCCAAGCCTTCTGGCCGAGCAGCGTGATCTTCGCGAGCGGCGTCTGGAAGAGGTTGTACGGCTGAGTCACGGTCTGGATGACCAGCGGCGGGAAGAAGCCCCAGCGCGAGTGAATGAAGATCGTAATGGCCGTGCCGATAGCAATCTTTTCATTGACAATGATGATATCATAGAATATCAGCGTTAGTGGTTGACATCATATACTTGCTACAAGCATGTGGGAGAAGCTTGTAAAGGACACCGCACCTTTTGCACCTCCTTCAACGTCTGGCGCATGTCGTACTCCGAGATCGTGATCTTCTCTTCCTTTTCGCCCTCTTGGCCAAAGCCCAAGTCTTCCTTCACCGTGATCACACCAGGCTCCGTGTTGTTCTTCAAGACGCCGCATGACAGACAGACACGAATGCGCACATGCCCACAATCAGTCCCCAACGATCCGCAACACACACATTTTTACAGCAACGCAGCACTGTGGATCACTCACCTTGGCGCGGGTGTAGATCAGCAGCAGCGCACTGAAGACGAAGATCTGCGAGATGCCGTACAGACTGCGCACGATGATCGTGTGCGCTGTTCAGAAGCAAAAACGAGCACACGTGTCAGCTTCCGAGCCAAGGAGCAGCAAGACATGTATGTACACAGATCGCTCGCAACGTACTGTAGTTCTCGTTGCTCAGGAAGGTGTTGCAGACGAAGGCGAGACCGATGGTCACGCCCATCATCTTGAGGTTCGGCGCCATGCTGTCGCTCTTTGAGGCTGCTGCTTCGTCCTCTCTCTCTCAGTCGCTTGCGGGGGAAGACGCTTGTTGGCAAGTGACGTCCATGTGGAGGCTCGCCCCCTTCCCAAAAGGTACCGCGAGCACAACAGCGGCGTATAGTATATCCGTCGCGACGTATACTAATAACATATTTTGATAGAAAAGCACGATGTGTCCGGGTACGAGAGTATAGTGGGCCTAATGTAAGACGAAGACGAGGGACAAAGGAGTTGTTGGCAAGAGCGGAAAGCAAACGCGCAGAAGAAGGAAGGACGCCGCCGCCGCCGTGTCTCTCTCTTCGTTCCTCCATTAAGGCGCACTTGTGAGCGATCTGACGCCGTTCCCCGAGCAGCACGTCCACGTAGCTCCATCTTGTGTGATAGACCGTAATCTCGTCTATCGTTTCGTGCTCTTCTTGCTGTGTTTCGTTCCGTATTGACGAAACTAGCTCGTGTAGAAGGATCCGATCAAGAGCTATAGTCCAGCCACCGGGCATGGCGCGATTGAAGCAGGAGTGGAAAGCGCAGATGAAGAGCAAGCAGCAGCAGGTGTCAGCGCACCACCACAGCAGACTCCACGCAGCACCAGAGCAGCAGCAGCAGTACCACCACTCACTGCCAGCACCACCGGCAGCAGTCAGCGCAAACTGCATCGACTTGACGATCGATGACGACTCGGAAGACGACGATGAACCGCTCGTGCCAGTGGGCCGCCCGCAAGCTCAGCGCTCGCCGCAACGTAATGGTGATGCTATTAGCGCTGCTGTTGCAAGTTCGTCGGTCTCACGTGTGGAAAGCGTACATGGAAACGATGGGAATGGCAGTAGCAACGGACAGAACTTCGGAGGCGAACCAGTCGAGTCGGACGTTGACGAGGAATGGCCGCAGTCTGCGCCAGTAGCCCAACTGATTAGCATGCCTGCTAGGGCATCAATGCGTCAGCTGTCGTTGTCGTTCTCTGATAACGAAGACCCGGAGTCCGAAGAAGACGAAGAGCTACCGAAGCGGAAGATCGGGTCACCTGCAAAGCGAGCAACGGGCGCGCAACTGACTAGTGAAGCTTCGGCCATTGACTCGGCACAAGTTGAAGGTCGCAATGATACTTCTGTCACCAATGCTGACAAGGCAGAGGACGGAATCACGTCGGCGATTCCTACAAACAGCGATGCCAGTCACGAAGCACTTGACGAAGCAAAAGCAACAGATGAACCAGCTGCGACGAAACGTAATGATATTGACGACGATGAGTATCTGGAAGACGGCGAGATCTTTGAAGAAGGCGCTGTACCCGCCTCGCCCACGAAGGTGAAGCAGGCGATTGCGCTCGAGCGCCTGGCGTCGCGTGCGTTGGGCGATTCCGATACCGCAAGTCCACTACAGCAGCAACGGCAAAAGAAACAGAAAAAGCGCGGGAAGAAGAAGTCGAAGCGCAAGCTCGAAGCGATGCTCATGATGGGCGGTGGCGCTGGTGCGACAACGATGGGGGGCTCGGAGTTCGAGTTTGAGCGGAATACTCGGCACCAGCCGTTCCTGCCGCCCACTGCAGCGCTCGACCAGCACATGGCCGAGGTGGACAACATGATGATGATGTATCGAGGCCCTCCTTCGCATCCTGGAAACGCTCATGCTGCACCGACTGGATTTGGAGCTCCTCCGATGCCGCCACCACCTCATCTTCACATACAAGGAACGAATCTGCCAATGCCCAGTGGTCCATCACCACAACCGCCGCCGTCGTCTGGTTCATTCCCAGCGTTCGCAGACGACCAGATTTTGCGTGTGAACCGCCATGGGAGCGTGGAAATGTTCAACTCGAACGTCGAATTTCCTCGCAACGGACCGAAGCCTCCACCACTCCCACCGCAACCACCGGTGGCGTTTGGCGGGTTCAAATACCGTAGAATCCCGCCGCAACCGCCACGAGCTCCAGCACCGTTGGTAGAGAGTAGTGGGAGCAACAGCACGGGCGGAAGCTCGTCAAGCAGCACCGGCGAGAGTCCAGAGAAGCTGCGTAACGAGGGCGGTGCGAAAGCGAAGCCCGACTTTGATTTGGACAGTCTTCGAGCAGCCGCGTTGCGGACAAAGCGTCTCTCCAAGGTTGTCGCTGAACCCGACGTGAGTGCTGCTGACGTTGCTGCAGTTGCGACAACGAAAGGAAGCCCGTTGCCGTCACTACCACCAGTCCAAGCACCAGTCAGTAGTGCACCTGCGCTTCCTAAGAAGAACGACGATTCAGAGCCTTCGATTGACGATCTGCGTGCTGAGATTCTACGGTCGATGATGATGAAGAAGAAGAAGGCGGCGCGGCCTGCGACTGGGAACACAACGGCGACTTTGCAATCACATCCCCCTGTGAAGCTTGCGACTGCACCTGCGAAAGTCAGCTCGCCAGTGTCAGTGGATCAGCAGCAGCAACAAGAACAGCAAGTAGTTGATCGAACGCAGTCGAAAGTCGTGATGCCTGAAGTATCACAGAAGGAGACTCAGCCGCCACTGCCCACTGTACAAGAGAAACCCGCAGCTTCGGAGAAACCGAGTGCTCTAAAGCCATCACCCAGCCCTTCGCCGCCACTGCCACCACGTGTAGATTACAACTCTCTCTCTGTCTCAACGGTCGTCACGCCAAAGTTTCGTCCGCTGACTGCGTCTTCCCAGTCCATCGTGATCTGCTTGTCACCCGAAGATTACGCGAAGAGCAGCAAGAGTGGCGATAATGGAAGCGGTGGCGGTGCGAGTGGCAACAGCAGCAGTAGTTCGACGATCCAGTCTGCTATCGATGAGATGCGAAAGAAGATCGCCGAGAAGGAGAAGCTACGGAAAGAAAGCCGATCAGGGGGTGCGAGTGAAGTCAGTCAGAAGAGTGCAGCCGCGAAGAATGGAGATGCTGTCGTTGCGGAGAAGATTGTGCAAGACCAGCAGCAACAGGAGAATGGTCAGCAAACTGTTCACGCCGACAATGTTGGGAATCTGGAGACTGCGAAGAAGACGAAGAACCCCGAAACCATGTCGAGTCTGCAAGCGAGAATCGAAGCCATGAAGAAACAGATCGCCGCGAAGGAGATGGAGAAGAGCAACGGAGCGTCGTCTACGTCATCATCCACGAGAGCGTCAGCGTCGAGCTCACCGCTCAATTCGGTCAAGAAGCCAGCAGTGGACACGCCACCAACAACGAACGGGGTCAGTACTGCTTGCGTTCCTACTTCTACTTCTACTACAAAAGCGAACGGAGCACCAGCAGCAGCGGACGATCATCGTTCTCAACAGAACGCTCCCTGCATTCGCAAGTCGAAGGATGCAGCGCTTGCGGTGCCTTACGTCTCGACTTGATGGAGGAGAAAGTGGGTTGCCTGCTGGGTACTGATCGTACGCCGTGTGTGTGTGCCTCTGTCTGTGCCTGTTATACTCTGTGTGGACAGGTCGAGCACTGTGCGCTGAGCAACGACGAGGTCGCCTGTCCGCTCGACCAGCAACAGCTGGGCACTGAGCAATCTAGTAGTGCCGTCGACGATGGAGAGGAGAAGCTCTCGAAGCAGCAGCTCGACGAGTACCAGAAGCTGTACGAGGCGTGCATCGCCGACTACGAACACGCACGGAACAAGGTGGCAACGTTGGACAACGCGATCGCAAAGCTGCGCCGAGAGATCGCGTCGGTGGAGTCGACCAAATCAACAGCAGCAAGTGCCGTCTCGTCCAGCGGATGAAGATCTCAATGGCTTGGGATTCAGATTGGTGAGTGTGTGAGTTTCTAGCTTCCACGAAGGTGAGCACTCTTCTGTTGTTGTATATGTAGGAGAAAGAAGACCGCGTGGGTGCGATTCTGCTGATAAGTGTGTGGATGCATTCTGAGGTTGCGCCGCAGCCCAACGAACCAGAGGAAGCAAAAGCTCAGCAAGGCGAGAATGCTCTGGGGGTAGCAAAGCAGTTGGCGATATTTATTTGGCTCTCGAGGGAAAATAGCACTCGGAGTTTGTGATGCCAACTCTGTCGGCGATGCGGCTCCACAGGTGTGCGTTCTTCTTGGAATGCGCTTGCTAAACCTGCTAATACACCAAGGTGGCATGACCTGTAAATCGTTGTTCGTCAATCATTTTCGATAGCTTTCTTCGTCACTCCTAGGTCTTGTATCTGTACACTTTCTTGTTTCTCTGGATGTATGTGTCTGTCTCTGACCCGTGCTCGCCTCAGAAGTAGAGCGGATTCGCGTACGGAGGGTACCGGTCATCCACCCAGAGGTTCACGAGGTCGTCCACGTGCAGGATGAGCGGCAGCAGCAAGAGCTCGTCCTTGTAGACCACGGGCGTCGGGTGCAGCGGCGAGCCACAGAACGTGAACATGAGATCGTCCTTGTTGTGGATGAACGCCTTGGTGAGCACGTCAAAGTCGAGCTCCATGGCGGAAGAGCTCATCCACTGAAGCACACTCGAGAGCACCGAGTCGAGCAGTATCTGGTGCTCCGGGAACGACTGCTGCACGAGCGGCCGCAGCTGCTTGGCGATGATCCAGTTGAGAATCGGCAGCACGCGCGTGGCGAACGAACCGGCGCTTGCGTTCGCGTGCAGCTTGGTGAACTCGCTGGCCTTCAGTCTCAGCTTGCCCGCCGCACTCGTTGTTCCCCGGTCGGCCAAGTCCATCGCGCTGTTCACTTTGGTGAATGGAATGTCACCTGCCAACAACGGTTCGTCCGCCTCAGCACTTGACGAGCTGAACGAGAACGCGAGCGCCGTATGCTTTTCGTTCGTCGTCTGCGTCTCCACGCGGCGCGCAAAGGACTTTGTCGGCGACCACGGTGCGGTCATCTCGGCGGCGGTCGACGCGCTTCGTATGCGATGCTGCTCAACCAGCGCATCGACGTCGATGAGCACCTCGGTCGACAAGTCCGACACGAGCAGGCGGCACACGGACTCCAGCGCTGGCGTGGGAGCTTTCTTGCGCCGCCTCGCCTTCTGCTGCTCAGCCTGAGCTTTCGGAAGCATGAGCTCGATCTGAAGCCCAACGCGGTCGTTGTCCAGCGCGATTGTCTCGGCACGGTACAGTCCAAGGAAGCACGCCGGTACACCCAACGTCACGTTCACTGGCCCAACGTATTCGACATCCTTGAACGAGCCATTGAGGTCGCAATCGACGCCCGTGCCTTTTAGCTTGCCCGCGAGCTCGGCGCTCACCTGCTCCATGTTCTGCTTTATGAACTCGAGCAGCGCCTTGAGCGACCGAAAGAACTGGCTAAACGTCTTCAGCCGTGCGCGAAACGCCGCGTCAAACTGTACGTGGAGCCGCGGGTCGAGCATCTGCGCTGCAGTCCCCTTGTTGTTCGTCGTCGCTGTGGCGTCTGCGACTGCACTCACGACAGCCTTAGGCACTGCTGCCTTACGGCCAAAGCGGAAGCCGTACAGAAAACTGTCGTGGCCCGTGCGCGGTTTGCTGAAGTCGACGCCAAGCACCATGCGCTCGTACAGTTTCGAGATAGCTTCAACGACGCTCAGCACCTTTACCGTGCAGTGCAAGCGCTTGACGGTCATCTGGAACGCCGCGGGCTTCTTCGTCAGACGCTCGATCGTGTCAAAGAACTCGTCCATGTCAAACAGCTCAAATGGCGATTTATCTGTGCCTTTGTCCGCGTTGTTCGCTCCACCATTCCTCGCAGCAGCATCTGTCCGAGTTCCAATGCCTGAAGCAGCAGCAGCGCGCATCTTGCGAATGTAAAGCAGCTCGAGCGCCTGCTTCCAGGCCAAACGCAGCTTCCTCACATGCTCCTCATCGCCCTCACGCTTCTCCTCGACGAAGAACCGGTTGTAGTACTCGCACATGGACGCGATCGTCCGGAAGCTGTACGGGTGCGGGTAAAGTCCGCAGTCCTTTAGCGCCACCAGCAAGTTGAATTGCGCGGGCGACAGGTGCAGCGCGTCTGCGATCCGCTTCATGTACACGTCCGTGTGCAAGAACGAGAGTAGCTGAGCTGCTGCGGCTGCAACGAACAGCGGGATGGCGGACGAGGACACCGACGCCGAGTCCTCCTGCGGCGGCTCGGGGTCCGTGTTGCTGATGTACTCGATGTCGCGCTCCAGGACGTCATCAATGGACAAACCCGTGATCTCCAATTCACCATCGAGGTCTAGCTTCGCTGGCGGGGCGTCAAATACCAATGCGAGCTCCTGGGGGAAATAGAGAAGCGCCAGATCGCGCACCAACGAGCTGAGGACGTCAGCCATGAGCTTACGCACGACGGGCTCAGGTAAATCCAGCCCTCCGTTCACACGTCGCGTGAAGTTCAGCAGCTCAACACGCGTGGACTCGGGGGTGAAGAGAAATTCCCAGCGTCCGGGGGTCGAGTGCGGCCCCTTCTCGTGCAAATCCTCGACATAGATGAGGTAGATCGAGGCTTCAAAGTCCGTGTCGAGGTACATCCGGTCCCAGATGGACTTTGGCACGCGCGTGCCTTTGTCGCCCGTGACCTTGACGTGCTTGCCGCAGCAGACCGTGTGGCCCTTGAGCACGATCTTGCACGTGGGTGTGATGCCCTGCGCGCCGTTCGTCTGGTGGTTCATGTGGATCGAGAAGCTGCTCTTGAAGCTCTCGACGAAGAACTCGCGCAGGCCGTAGAAAATGCCGTCGATGCTGAAGCGCAGCGTGTAGTTCTTCTCGCGCGGGTGCCAGAAAAGCCGCTTGAGCGCGTCCAGTTTCGACTGTGCACACTGCATCTTTGCCGCAATACTGACGACGTTTATCGCGTTCTTGTTCTCAGGGTGACCCGCTCCTGCTTTCGACGGTGTCTCTGGGGACGATGGGAACGCGTCACTACCAGTCTTCTTGCCGCCGAGCGGCGAGCTTAGAAACGATCTTCGAGGACTGTTGTTCGCACTGGAGCTCACGCGGCGCTTTTTCTCCTCTTCGAGCGCGACAGTCTCCATAGACGCGATGGTTTTCTCCAACACGTGGATCTGCATCTTGATCTTCTCGCGCTTGACGGCCCACTGCTTCTTCTTCTCCAACTTGTGCGTCTTCGCCTTGGTGTAAATCCCTTCAAGCTCTTTCACCGCAGCGTTCCATGCAATGTCGATCGTCGCTTTCTCCATTGCGAGTGAAAAGATCTGCAGCTTCGGCTCAGGTTTTGTCGTAGCTGCTACCACAGTTTCCTTTGGCTTCAGCATCGAACGCAAAGACGGGTTCAAGGATGGGAGCATTCCTTTGAGCTCCTCGCAATTCAGGTTCTCGGCTGAGAATGGCGGTGTCGCAGGCTGCTGTTGCTGTTCGTCATCCCGGTTGTTGTCATCACGATCGACCTCTTCGTCGTCTTCGTCGTACCCGACGTCTGACTCCTCTCCAACATCGTCATCGTCAATGTTTAGATCGTTCGCAACGTCTTCAATGCGCTTCACAGAGTTGTTGTTGTTCTCGTCATCACCGTCTTCATCTTCATATTCGCTGGCATCGTCTTCCAATTCTTGCGGCAATGCTGCTGACACCGCAGTACCAGCTGCGAGCTTCGAATCTTCAGCGATAACACGCTGACGCCTTCGGATCCAGCGGCGCCGGCGCACATAGTCCGTCGACCGAGGCTCCTTACGCCCACCGTGGCGCTTGATCGCTTGGTTCATCCTATACATTGGTAGAGAGGCAGCAGTGAGCGTAATGGATAGTGTCATACATATACATACATCAAGATAGAGATACAACATCCGTACATGGTGAAGTCAAACGCGTAGATCCATCCGTCCTTGTCGCAGTTGCCCGTGCTCATGTCGACCTCCCACGCGGACGTCCACGCCCAGTTCACCGGTAGCTGCGGCTCCACCTTCTCGCGTGTCTGGCTTGATGGCGTCCCATGCATCCCGCTCCAGCGACGCCGATCCGTCGGTAACAAGTGACCCGGAAAGGAAGAGCCGTATGAGAACGAGAAGTACGAGTAGCGTTCATGCTCGTAGATGTCGTCGATCGCACTCTCGCCGCTAAAGTCGCGCACGCCAAACTGCATGTGCACGCGCTGGATGAACGCCTCCTCCTTGCCCTTCTGGCGCTCGAGGATCTCCTCCACCTTGCCCACCTGGCGTGGGTCGTGCGCCCAGTAGAACGCGCGCAGCCGCGCCTGGAACTTCTTCAACCGCGCCTCTTCCTCGCTCAGTTCGGCTTTTCACGCACATCCACAAAAACGAGAATTATGAACACCATTAGAGTCAAGTAACGACAACAACAAGCTTCAGCATGGAGACGCAGACAGTGTACGTACATGTAGAGGAGTTGCGCAGCGGTTCGCTCTCGCTGATGGCCGCGAGCGCCGGCGCACTCTGGCGCCGCGACAGCATTTTCACTGCGTGCGCTTGCGTTTTGGATATGGCTCTCCTTTTGAGATGTGTTGCGGGAGAGGTTGCGCGAAGGTCGCACAACAACCACGCCGATACCGTACTTTAGTCGAGATCAACAGTAGTTCAAAAGGAAACTTCAACTTCACGAGCAAGCATTTCCGCATTTCCGATTCCGCATTCCTTCAGCACCTTCGTCGCGCCACGCAACAAGCGCCCCACCACTGGTACCAGCGGCACTTTGGGCAGTGCCGACATGACTGGGGTGACTTGCAGACCAGCACAGAGCCGCGGTATGCATCTGGTGCTCGTTACCGTCGCCATCAGGGGCGCTTCGACACCAGGACTTTCGGTTCTGCAGCAACGCTGAGATGGACGAAACAAGCTCACATTGAAACACTCTTGCTATATCTCATTCAGGAAAAAAAATAATGACGACCGGCAGTCGGAGCTAACTCGTTTGGGTCCAACCACACACACACCACGCTTTTTACTAACATACCACCGTGTCGCTCGTGTCGGTTCTTGACATACAGGCACGTCACGCCACCACATGCACGCCTGCTTTGTGTGTTCTTTCTCTATTGTAACGCATTCATTTGTTTGCGTTGTAAGTTCACTCACGTCTCCGCGTCGACTGCCAGCGTGGACGGTTCGACACCTTTGCCGCCAAAGAGCGTCGGGACATTCATGATCGCGGCGCCCTCGCTCGAGTACTGGAGCAGCGAGGCCTCAAGATTCTCGAACGGGAACGCGCTCATGGGCTTAAGCGTGAAGAGCTTCTCATAGTGCACGTCCTTGCCGAAGCAGCGCTTGAACTGCGGGAAGACCTTGCCGCCATTCGCGCCACGCACAAAGTACTCGCTGAGCTTAGACGTGCGCTTGTACTGCTGGATGTGCGTCCAGAGCAGCCGGTCGTTCAGGTGCGTGAGCTTTTCCGTGTTGCGATGCAAGAAGATCACGCGACCGCTCGGGTCGTGCTGCACCATCGTGACACCGCAAAAGAGGTCGTAGTCGGAGTGCTTGGTGCCGGCCGAGCCGGGCGGGCGTGGGATCATGTAAAACTCGCTGTTGCTCTTCATCCAGCCGAACCGGAAGAGGTCCTTGTCGCCCCACACGAGTCGCATGTCTTCATGCAGTCGCGGGAGCTTGAAGCCGTAGTACATGACGACGTTGAGCGCCGTGAGGTGCTTCTTGCGGTTGATCAGGAGCTGCCCGCTCTCCTGCTCAAACATGTCGACGTAATCGAGCCCGAAGAACTCCCACACGAAGCTGTTCTCGTGGATGTTGAAGATCGTGTTGCCCGGTTTCCAAAAGTCCGGCCAGAACATCGCGCCCGTGCTCACGTACTCCTTCGTGTCGAATAAATACGTCGGGTCGCGCACAGCAAAGTTATCGGCGTCCAACAGCAGCACGTTGTCGAATGCGGAGTAGAAGAGCGCATGCAACTTGGTGTAAAAGTGCGTGGCCTCCGGGTCGTCGATTTCGCGCAGATACACGCCATACTCGGTTACCATGTGCTTCAGCAGCGGGTGGTTCACGTTCGTCTCGTCGCGCTTGTACCACATCTCGATCGGCAACGTGCACCCGAGCGCACGCAGTGACTTGACGCTCACGAACGCGCCCAGCAACAGCTTCTCGTAGATCACGTACACGAGGCCGCGCTCGAACGAGAGCTCCTGCTGGCCCACAGATTCGTTCTTGAAGCCGTCCTCGTCAATCGGCGCCGGCGTCGCGGCGATGCTGTTCTTCTCGCGGAACACCTGCCGGTTCTTCTCGTACGAGAAGTTCGGGTCATGCACGTAGTCGGTCGAGAGGATGTGGTAGCTCAGGATCGTCTTAAACATATCGCACGAAAACGTCACGCCCGGTCGCAGCGAGTCGCAATGCATGCCCATGACCTTCTTGATCTCACCGGTTGTTTTGTGCTGCACCTCGCAGTAGCCGGAGATGCCGTTCGGGATCGGATTCGAGCAGTTCTGGTCGTTCACCGACTCCGGCATGCCCTCGGGCGTGCAGTTCATCGTCTGGCGCCACGCGCGGCACTCGTACGCGTCCAGGTCCAGTAGCTCACGACGTGCGCGCGGCGTGTTCACTTTCGTCTCGGACGACGTCGAGAAGACACCCGTGGTGAGCTTCTTGAGCTTCTCGAACATCTGCTCGCTGCGCCAGTTGCCCACGCCGCCGAAGAAGCCCGTCTTCTGTTGCGAGCCGTCGACGTCGCCATTCGAGAGCTGGTTTTGTTGCACCATGCTGCCGAGCATCACGAGGCAGATCATGCAGATGAGGAACGCCATGATGAAGAGCGCCCACAGCACGTTCCACGTGCGCCGGTCCGTGAGGCTCATCGACGACGTCCTGCGCTTCTTTGGCGGTAACGAGGGCGCCATCGTCGCCACGAGCTGGTCGTTGCTGTCGCTCCGGCTGCGGCGCTTGGCGTACGCCGGCATGGTCTTCTTGCGGTTCGACTTGGCGCTCAGCACGATCGGCAGGAACGAGCCTTTCTTCACAGCCCCCGCGCTGCTGCTGCTACTGCTGCTGTTGAGCTCCGACATGGTGGCAAACGCGGTCACTCTTGCTACTACCGACACGTGTAAAATGCCGGCGGTTGCCTAACGTAGGACGTGGAGTACGACGCGGGAGACGCTAATGGACACGCGACGCTTGTCTGTCTGTCGACCGGAGGGCGGCGCGCGTGAGGGGAACTGATGAGCGAGGGCGGCCGTCGACGAGGAGCGAGATGCAGAGGAGCGGCGCGTAGGATTGCAAATGCTGGAGCTGCTCGCTCAGCGCAAGTCGCACGCAGCTGTGCTTTGGCTCAGACGCCTTTTAAGGTTTTAAAGACCCCTCACCCAAGTGTAGTTCAGTTTTTTCACTGGATTCGAAGCAGCCAGCGCATCTTTATAGTTGCATAATTCAATATAATTGCATATATTGACACTGTGTGTTAGTATAATGCATTATGTAATTAAAACTTTCTGTAGATAGATATTGTCTTAATATGCGATTGACGAGAAGGGTGAGGACGAGGCAATGAGGATGCTTCCGCCACAACATTTGGCTTCCAAAGGTGCATTTTGTTCCTGGATTATCCAAATGATGCTATTTTTCTCGGCATAAACCACTTGCTTGGAGTCTTTTAAAGCGCAGAGATGCATTCCGAGCCCATCTTGAAACATGTCCAGACAATACGTATCACAAGGCTCAGCATTTTGTTGAGCTCTGAGACTCACGCACAGTACTCGTAGCTCAAAACGCCGCGCAGGCAACCAAAAAATGATTTTGGTGCAAAGCCTGTGTTAGTTTCAGCGCTTGGAATATTCGACTGAGGTACCCAGTTTCCCATTTCGTAGACCCACTTTTCTCTCGCTTCATTGGAAGAAAACAGGCTTCTCGATATGTAATTGGTCGAAATTAAACGTCATCCAGAAAATCTTAAACATGTTCAGGATCATCTCGAGGAAGCAGCCAATCGCCTCGCTTGGTGGATACATTAATTGGTCATCATCTCGCACCCTCTCGTGGCCATCCTCTCGTCTGCCCACACCTTCGGTTTAGGCTGTCCGTTTTTCGGACACGCACTCCATACGTCCAGAACGATCGTCGGCACTTCGTACTGTGAGGACGTCGAAGGCAGCGCAGACGCTGGCAATTGATCGCACAGAGAGCCACTACTGTGTGTACTGAAGCATGTCTGCCCTCGAAGGTGTTCTAGCAGGCACAGCAACAGTAGCATCACGAGCATCGTTACTCAAGCTGGTTGCTGACTTCGGAGGCACAAGCTCGCACCTAACCTTTCGACCTCGCCGGCGAAACGAAGGTATCGGAGCAAGTGGTGTAGGCTACACTTTGGTCTGCCATAGAGCGATCACTTTAAGCACCTTTTTAGCGTTCGTCGCCGTGTGCACTTCAAAAACAATGTTGTTACGATGAAAATGCTCATTGCGTCACGATCGCCATGCCCAGTGGGTCTTGAACTTTGAGCTTGTTCGCTCTATTATAACTAGCAACGGATGCATCAAAACAAAATTGCAGCTCATTCGAGGGATACTGAGTCCACTTTCAGCTGCATGTACGCGACCTCCGTGCGGTCGATCACCACCTGCACGCGCGCGGCGTCAAAGGCATCGGCGGTGAGCACTAAATACTGCTCGTCGTCGATGACGAGCGTCTCGAAACCTGCTTCCGCGAGCAGGTCGAGCGCACCGTTTACCGCGACAAGCTTGGCCTGGATCGAGGCGTTCGAGAGGCGGATCTTGCGGAACTTGTCCTCCTGTAACAAAATCGCCACCATCGAAAAACATTGGGTTAGAAATCGGTTGATTCACAACGCTAACTCGGTTGGCCAAATAATAGCAATTTCCAATTTCCACCACAGTGTCGAGCTCGAGACGAGTAGTACCTGCGGGTTCTTCTGGATGTTGCTGAGCATCTTGATGATCGTCTCTGCGGCCGTGATCGCCCGCGCAGGGTCCTGGCGCAGAAGCACGAACACGCCGCCAGTGCCCTCTGACGTCGACTCGGCGAATCCCTGTGATGACGGTGCGACTCTCCCTGGTGCTGCTGCCATTGGTGCTGGAGGTGGTAGACCAGGTTGCGAAGAAGAAGACATGGAGTTCATGACGGTGCTCGCCTCCGTCGACGACGAGATCACCGCCGCATACGGGTTGAAGCCGACCTGGGCTTGTGCGTTTCGGAGCTCAAACGCCTTCATCTCCTCTACAGAGAGCACGCGCGGAGCAGGACCGGACTGCTGTGATGATGGAGATGAAGGACCAGATGACGACGGCGGCGGAGGAGGTAGCTCGAATTTGTTTTCGAGCTCGGCTTCCTGCTGCAAGCGCGCCTTGCGGGCGTTGTTCACGCGCTTGTCCCAGGCATTCGTTCGGCCTTCAAGGGCTTTCAACTGATCATATACGCATGCATTAGAGCAAAGGTGGTCAGCTACAACAGTGTCTGGACGTGATAGAGAAGCTGGCAGATTCATTCAGGTAAAGACGTTGGTTTTCACGTACCTGAGCTTCTCGTCGCTGCGCCTTCTCTTCCTCCGTTACAGGCGGAGGCGCATTGCTCTTTCCAAACGCTGGCACCTTCATAGCAACAACACGCACACTCACCACTTGAGTATTTACATACGCATATTCGCCCTTCTGCATGCGTCAATAAGAGATCTGCACGCATAATGCGCACCTTGAAGCCTCGTGCAGGTGGCTCTGCTGCTGCCGCGCTCTGTGCTGCGGCGGCGCCATCCCCGCCAAGCACATTACCCTCGCCTTTGAACGTCGTGCGCTTGTTCTGGATCTTGGCTGCAGCCTGGCTCGCCGCCTGCTTCGCCTCGTCCTTCTTCTTCTTCAGCCAGTCCATGCTGCTCGCTCGCAGTCGTCGTCGCCTTCCAGGTGCTGCTTGGTCAGTTTGGTTTGATTTGTACGCCGCTCCAAATGCTGCTCTATTTTTGGATCGGTCTACATTTGTCGAGGTGGCAATGTGGAGCGCTCTACTTCCAGCTGCTAAAAACAACAGTCATTCTGTACCATCATTCCGCAATCCAAGCGAGAATTTTGTGTTGGAGCTCTTCATTTCCACAAGAGAGGCGGGACAACGAGAAAGTGACAACACGAGGATGGCGCGCGTGGCGTACCTGACGCTCTTCTTCGCGAACGCGATCGTCGCAGCGTTCATGCGCGAGTTCGGGAAGAGTGCGTGAAACATGTCTTGTGGCTTGTTAACTGCGGCAGCATTGCATTGCTGGATTGCTGGATTGTTCTTCTCAGTCACTCTGATTCATGAACTTGTGTTGATTGAATGAATGACTCCATGTAGCCGTCTTGACTCGCTTCAGCTACATGCTTGGTCTCTTCAAGGAGTGTGACGATGAAGACGCTGGAGCGTACTGCGTCGGGAACCAGTTGGTCTATAGGTGCGATCCATCTTGGTGTTTGCATTTGTGGAGTGCATCCACTTGTTGATTTGCGTGCTGCATGCACAGTTGGCTGATGTGTGAGGTTACTAATCGCTGCGAGTGATTAATTGATTCTTAGGATGAGCTTCAGCATGGGCTGCTTCTTCCTTATGACGGGTCTCATGAGCTGCGCCGTCGCTCGGGGCTGTGAGAATGTGTGCTGCCTGACGCTTTTCCAGATCCCCTTCTACTTTGCCATGCTCTTCGCCTCGCTCTTCATCCCAAACTGTGGGTGTCAACTTCCACCATACGTTGCTCTGAAAATATCGACTGTCTCCCATGTGCTCATGCCGTAATCCTCTTTTCTCTTTGGTATGCTCATATGCAGCCTTCTTCGACGACTATACCGGCGTCGCTCGCATCGCCTCTGCGGCGTTCATGATTCTCCAGATCATCATCATCCTCGACTATGCATGTGCGTTAGGCAAAGCCCTCTGACATGCCTTGCATCAGATCATATTTACACAGAGGGCCAATGCTTTTCACTCACCGCTCTAACTCACACTGCTGTAGACAACGCTCGAGACTTCATCTTGGACAAGATGGACGAGGCTGAGCGCGACGACGATGCTCGCCGGGGACTTTTGGAGACACACTACGAGTCATCTCCAGACAAATCGTACGCAAAGACTATGTGGTGAGTCAGGCTTTTTTCAGATGCGATCGGATTGCTGTGCATTGTTAAATAACCAACGCTGGGTGCCTTCTGTCAGGGAATGTGCTTACCTGGCGACCGTTGTGGCTACAACAGTTGCGTCAACCGTGGCATTCGTCGTCATGTACAAGCGATTCGCGGGTTGTGATTTGAACACGGCGTTCATCACCATCACGCTGCTGTCGTGCATCATCTTGACCTTCATGAGCGGTACCTTCTGTCCTCTCGAGCCTTTGCATATTACCTTATACTATTGGCCTAACGAATTTGTTTACTACTGTTCTTTAGCTACCTCGTGGGTGAATGCTGGTCTTCTACCAGCGTCTGCGTTCACAGCGTACGCAGTCTTTCTCTGCTACCAGGCGGTGCACTCGAACCCAGACCCGTCGTGCAGCTCGCTGGACCCGTCGACGATCCAGCACCAGACCAAGAGCGTGGCGCTCAACGCGGCGCTCGCAGCATTTACGATCACGTGGACGAGCTGGCGCATCTCGGTGACCAAGACGAATTTGTTCTCGCCTTTGTCCTCATTTTCGCAGGACAGTGGTGATGATGGCGAGGTTGATGATGACGAAGTGAATGCTGCGGAGGCAAAGCAGAGTCTTCTGGAAGAGGCTCGTGAACGCAATGGAGCGAAACGATCGGCAAAGGGTGAGGTGGTCGTCCCCGAGTACCAGTTCCACGCGCTCATGTTCCTTGCGACGTTTTACATGGCGATGGTGATTACGAACTGGGGGTCGTCCGACGGGTATGTCATTATTGCTTATTTGTGTGTCTTTATGACGTCTAGCAACTCACTCTCATTCGTAACTTATGTATGTGTACTTGTTGAAATGATCTCAAGGCTGGCGTCCGAGGACGACGAGCTCGTGACGATGTGGGTCAAGATCGGCTCGCAGTGGGTCGCGATCGCGCTCTTCCTCTGGACGCTCATCGCGCCAGCGCTGCTCCCCGACCGCGACTTTGGCGTCTAAGTGCGTGACGTACGTACAAGCAGTTAGAGCGAGTAATTTGTTGTCACTAACCAGCGCTTGCCGTGTCTGCACTTGTAGTCGTCAGCTGTCTACTGACTAAGGCTGCGAGACTTGTTCTCGGCAGCTTGTTCACACTGTTTGTAGCGTAAAATGAAGTACGTACATTATTGCAAACACACATCGCAAGTCCTTCCAATGCACCGAAAGCTGCCTATTCCTAGCGATCTACAGCGCTCTTTCCATGATCTCCTCGCGTGCGATCTCGCGCAGCTTGTCCACGACAAACGCCATCTCCACACGCTCCGTCGGCTCCTTCTTCGTCATGAGCTCAACGAGGCTGCAGTGCCTCTCGTTTATCGACCCGGGTAGATTTGGTATGGTGCCTCGCTTCACATGGTACCGAACTGCACACGGATCCATGAGACCCCACGGGATGTCACCACTCACAGCCTCAATGATACACATCGCAAACGAGTACATGTCTAAAGCAAAGGAAGGTGGGCCGTCCCCCGAGCGACCTCAGCGCGTGTTGCGTAGTGACAGATGCACAAGCGCCTATGCTAAGCGCGCGCCAGTGGAGCAAAGGCGTATCAGGCGGAACCAGTACCTTGATTGGCATTGTCAAACCACCCCAAGTTGAAGTGGATGTGCGTCGTCTCAGATGAAGGCCCACCCACTGTCCCACATGGTCGTGCGAAAAACGAATCTTGGTGAATCAGCAACGCCTGACTCAGATCTGATCCAGAAAGATGATGGCACGCTTCGTGCGTTTCGAAATGCGCACTGTCCAAGCGTTGAAGCCAAAGTGAGAAAGCAACCAGCAAGCGAAGGCGATGGACGAAGCCATGTCGACCAGAGCAGCGACCGCAGTAGCGCAGAAGGACTCACTCTCGTCTGAGTTACCGCTCGATGCTGCCAATGCGGTTAGCGTCGCGTTCTCAGTGCGCGTGCTGGCGCGTCACCTGACGAGCAGCAGCGGCGGTGATGATGATGATGATGTGGGCGTGTATCTTTTGGGGAGCGTGACACAAGTCGGCGCGTGGGATGTCGACAAAGCAGGTAATAACTAATGGAAGTGCATGCGTTGCATTGTATGGTAGTGAGAGCGTGTAAGTGTATATATGACGGGTTCATGTGTGTCTGTGTGTAGTCCCGATGGAGTGCGTCCACAGCGACGACGCCGAGACGGAATGGCGCGTGCAGGTCGCGTTCCCTGGCGAGAAGGAACTTCCACTCGAGTACAAGTACGTGCTCAAGCACAGCGTGAGCCATGAGGTTTTGTCTTGGGAGGCGATCCCAGGGAACCGCACGATGACGATCGCAAGAGGCGTGAACGTGGCTCGGTACGTTTACATTGATGAATTGCGCCTGTCTACAACATGCGCTACTATTTAGCTGTAAAATGTTGACCTTGGCTATTGCTCACAGTAACCAGCCGTCGTCACTGAGCTCGACGCACTCCTCGACTCGAATGCCGTGCCCTGGTCCACGCGCTGCTTCGCTCGGAAACAACGGCAACCAGAACGGCTTCCAGGAGTGGCGCTGTGCGCGCACTTTGAAAGAAGCATATCCATGGTGGGAGGTGGACCTGGGTAGCGAGCAGTCAATCTCGAGCGTCCACTTGTGGAAGGCGATGACGTACCACGAGCATCCGAAGCACCCTGCGGGCCAGCCGCCGATCACTTCCACTGCGTCCACGGGCTTGCCCTCACCCCCGCTCTGGCTGATTGTGTCGAGCTCACCGCTCGACTCGAATGGGAAAGAGGCGCTTAGTAATGCGCAATCTTCTTCCATGATCGTCGCTCGCCAGATTGTCTTCAATCACGACAGTCGAGTGGAGAGCGTGCAGTTCGCTGTCGACGAAAGCAACAGCAGCGCGGCCGTTGGACGATACGTTCGTCTCCAGCACGAGAGCACATTGTTAAGCGTGCTGCAGTTTGCTGAGCTGGAAGTCATTGCAACAGCCAGCGAAGGCAGCTTTGGAGTTGTTTTGCTGCACGACGACGGCTTCTATGGTGTTGAGAATGCTCTGGATGGCGACAGCCACGAGTACATTGACAGCGAGTGGCTGAAGCCGTCCTCGAATCTGGCGCAAGTGCGCTTCTGGATCGGGAGCTACAACGAGAAGCTCCCTGCGGTTCAGTGGATGCAGAATGATGAAACCTCAGCCACGCACGAAGCTGTATCGGTCAAACTGCAGTACCACCAGCGCCAAGTCGAAGATGGTTCGTGGAAGCCCATTCACGTGGACGCTCGTAGCAGCGTGCTGTTGGACAAGGAGTCAATTGAGCTGGTTGCTGACATCGAAACCTTCAAAGAGCAAGGCAAGCTGGACTTGTGCGACTACCTGAACAATGATTCGTTGTCGTCATCATCACCGCGCACTGTCAGCTTGGGCTCAGGAAACCAATCACCGTATTGGCTTCTCCAGTTTGACTGGATCAAAGCAATCAAGCCAGAGATCGCAGAGAAGTTGCTGGGCAAGATTGAGACGAAGATCTTTGCCGAGGGGTCTTCGATTTTGGCGTATGGCGAGCGCAAGCGCGGAGTGTTCTTTCTCTGTGAAGGAGAAATCGAGCTCGTTGGCCCACAAACGTCGCTGGGTGCCAAGTCGATCGGAAAACTTGAGCGAGGCACCGTTTTCAACGAACTGAGTCTGTTTGGAGTGTGGCCTGAGACGATTGCCGAGTTGAAGACCTCTGAGAGCGTCACGTGCGAGTTTCTAAGCCTCGATTCGCTCATTCAAGTGCTTGGAGCCGAGCGGGTTGCCTCAATCCGTGCCCAATTCATCCGCTATGGCACAAGGTCGTTCGCGTCAGCGACATTCAAGCAAGGGCTTGCTGATACTGGCAAGGTCGTCCACTACACCGACTCAACCCGGGTGCAAGTGTTCCGCACCAAAGTGCCACTCAACGCGTTTGCATCTGCTGCCGCAAGTGCGAACCCAGCAGCGCTCTCGCACCGCTTCGAGTTGGAAATCTACGAGTACGCAAAGGACGCAAAGAAACAAGGCGCGAAGATCGGAACTGTACACTTGTTGCCTTCACAGCTCAGCTCACATGGTGAAGGGTACTTGACGCTCCCGATCCATTCCTCACAAGGTGGTGGTGGCGTTGTCATCGGTCAACTGTCGCTCACGTTCTTGGTGATCAAGCCGTTTGTTCACCCGATGAACAACCTGTCGAACGTGTGGCGTTCGTACTGGCGACCTCGCATGCCGCTGAACGTCGGCCATCGCGGCATGGGGCGCTCGTACCACCAAGTACCGGAGTTCCGCTACGCATTGACCCGTGAGAACACGTTAGCATCGTTCATCCTCGCCAGTCGTAGCGGCGCTGACTTTGTCGAGTTCGACGTGCAGCTCACGAAGGACTACGTGCCCGTGCTCTACCACGATTTTATGCTGAATGTCGGCTTGGAGGACAAGAACGCGTGGACGCACGGGTCGAAGGCTGAAGAGTACGAGATTGGCGTTCACGAGATGACCCTGCGCCAGCTGCAGCGCTCGCAGACGACGCCCGCGAGCCGCGTGAAAGGCAAGAATAAGCTTCAGCAGCGGGTGCGCAAGCACTTGACCCAAGTTTTGTCTAGCAGCGGACATACGAAGAACTCGGGGTCGCTGGCATTGAAACGCAAGCAAGAAGGCAGTGTCGCCAAAGCTGATGAGGACCATTTGGTGGAGTTCTTCCCAAAGCTGGAAGATCTCCTCAAGCACGTACCAGCTGAAGTGGGCCTGAACGTCGAGATCAAGTACCCGGACAACGTCTGGCGCACTGCGATGCGCCTCTCCCCGCCGTTCGCGCTCAACGAGTACGTGGACGCGATCGTCAAGTGCGTCTTCGAGCACGCGGGACTCAACCGCCGCATCTTCTTCTCGTGCTTTGACGCAAACCTGTGCGTGCTCCTGCGCGCCAAGCAGGCGACGTACCCGGTCTTTTTCCTCACGTACGGCTCCATCCTGCCGCACGCGTTTGACGCACGCCAGACGCTCCAGTTCGCCGTGAACTTTGTCGAAATGGAGAGACTCGGCGGCATCGTGTCCAACTCGGACGTGTTCATCGCGAACCCGGAGCTCGTGCAGATCGTGAAGAAGAAAGCTGCGACGAAGAAGAGTGTCGGTGGACCAGTAACTCCGGCGGTGCTGCTCACGTGGGGCGACAAGAACACGGGCCACGAGGCTGTACAGCTCCAAAAGCAGGCTGCGATGGATGGCGTGATCAGCGACAACATCGGCGACCTCGTTCGCCAAGACGCCAAGCTCTTTATGAAGCAAGAGTAAGACCAGCAGAAGTGACGGAGGGTTTCTCGAAAACACCTCGGATTCGACGAGGGCCAAAGCGTTTGACGGGTGTGGCCAGCTCTGGAAGCATGAAATGGTGCTTTTCATTGTTCGTAGGAATGCATTCATTACACGTTGTACCTTGCTAAACTGTTGCTCGCGGCTGTCACTTCATGATTGAGTGGGCTGAGCAAGAGCTCTTGAGCCCTTATGCGCTGGAAGGTGCTGGTTTGACAGATTGACATGTTCGAGGGAGGGAACACACGTAGAACCCCTTTTAATTTCAGTATTCCTTTGTATAGTTGTTGATAATGACCAGCTTGAAGTTGCACTGCGTACTCATTACACGAGGGTATCTCTGTCACGATTGGTTGAACAGGGAGCTCCAACAGACAGAGCTCCTTCATTGGCTCCAAGAAGCACTGCAATGCTAGCCTGAAGCGCGATTGCTCATGGACTACAGTCCAATGCAACAGTTGCACGAGCAAGAGGCTTTGTTTCGAGATTAAACTTGACACGATGAGTCGAATGTAAACGAGGCAAAGAGAGGGAAGTGATAACTAAAGCCTAGCTTCACGATAGCTTCTCAAAAGTTCTTGAGCAGACTGTGGAGCCTGTAGAGCACCTCCGAGGCTGTAGGGCGGTCGCTGGCGCTCACGGCTACACACGAGTTTGCGAGTGCGACGATCTCTGGGTGGGCATTAGGCGAGAATTGCACTTTCAGTTTCCCCAGCGACACCATCTGCAGCACGGCCGTGTCTGGAATGCGTCTTCCAGACTCGGACTCCTTGACCTGCGAGTACGGCAGCGAGTGCGAGTCGAGCTCCGAGAGCACGACGCCAAAGGAGAAGATGTCAGACTTCTCGTCGTAGCGCTCTCCCATCATCACCTCGGGCGCCATCCAGAGCGACGTGCCCACGCCGGCTGTCATCGTGCGGTCGCTGCGCTCGCGCGAGACGCCAAAGTCCGTCAGCTTGGCGTTCAGTGCCTCGTCCAGCAGGATGTTCTTCGACTTGAGGTCGCGGTGCAGCACCACGGGCTGCAACGAGTGCAGGTATGTGAGCGCGTGGGAGATGTGCAGCGCGATCTTGACCTTGTCGTGGTCGAAGCCGTGTGGACACCCCACTTCCTCAAAGTGCGTCAGCGCCATACGCAGGTCGCCACCACTCATGTACTCGGCCACGACGCAGAGATCGGTGAGCGAGTCCCACGCCACGCCCACGAAACTCACGATCCGCTCGTGCTCGAGCGACGCCATGAGCTTCACCTCGGCCAGGAACGCATTGATCTGCTTCATGTTCTTGCGCGTCTCCGGTAGCAGCGTCTTGATCGCGACCGGCTGGCCGTTGTACACGCCGCGGTACACTTCGCCGTAGCCGCCGCGCGAGAGCAGCACCTGAGTGACCACTTTCTCTTTTGGAATGCGCGCGGCGATGATCACCTCGTCGTCCCAAAGACCGCCCTGTGGCACTTGCACGCTCTGACCCGAAGCGTTGGACTTGGTTCCACCGCCGGTGCCCGTCTGTGAACGAGCCGTATTACCGCCTGGGATTGTCGAGCCTTCATGGGTACGATTGGCGGGGCTTAGCAGCACTTCGTCGAGCTTGTTTGCGTGGTTCTGCCGTCGTTGGCGGCACACAAGAAGCGTCGCGATAATGATCACGAGCACAACCACGCCACCAGCGATGCCAACAATCATAACGATGTGATTGTCAGAGGTGGTCACTGGCTGCTCCGACGACTGGTTCAGCGATCCCGAGCCATTTGTGTTTGACGAAGCGCTGCTGTCTGGGGCTTTCGTTGTTGTCGGGGTCGTCTTCGTCGTCGTCGACGGCTTATTTGTAATCGTGGTGGCTGAGCTATCTGAGCCGCTGCTCAAGCTACTGGGAGTCGTTGTGGGCGTATGGGACGTCGACGTCGAGTTGGTCGTCGGCGTCGACGAGGTCTTTGGTGACGGCACCGGTGTGATGTCCGTTGTTTTCGAGCCCGAGGTCGAGCTCGTTGTTGAAGTCCCTGTGGAACACGCAAAGAGACCATCGTAGAGCGACTGGATGGTCACGAGCGCGCCTTCACTGTTCTTGACATTGCAGGACGGAAGCGTCTTCGACTTTGTCGTGGCTGCGAGCGCGGTACACGTCGTGCAGATCTCCGTCGTCTGCTCCTTGGTGAGCGTCCCCTCGAGCGTGAAGCCGACGGCGTTCTCGCACACGCCCGTGGACGCGAGCACCGCCGTGTACGCGTCCTGGGTCGCCGGGTCCGAGCAGAGCGCGCCTGCCACGGGGGACACGAGCACCGCAGCCGCACTAAGGGCAACTGCCAGGGCAGCTCGGCGGCGGCCGTGAACAGCCATGAGCATGAGAGGATCGCTGGTGGGGGCTCTTGTTGGAGAATGGCAAGTGAGTGAGAGAGAGCTTTTGGGTTGCGATGGGTACATGACGCTCTCGTGGAAAGAGCTTGTCGTTACTGACTGGACGTATGGCTGCCCAGCCGTTTTTTTGTTCGGCTCTATACTTGAGCTTAGAGCATTTATAAACCTCTTAAAAGATACAGATGGAATAAGTGAGAGTGTAGTAGTAATTATAAGAAGGTTCTATTGGGAGAGAACAACGCAAACTAGTAGGTACTAATTTGATAGAGGCTTTCTGGATATATTTGTTATAAGAGTTGACTATATTTGCTTTCTGAACAGTACATAAAACGATCATGTACCTCATGGACATTTCCTTCCCTAAAAAAAGGTTCGTGATCTTGGCTGCTCTTACAGCACCACTAGTTTAGCTTAGTTATGTAGTCTTTGCCATTGTCAGTTCTGCCACAAGCCATCAACTGATTGATAACCCGCCACTCCACTCCCGGATCTGCTGGAAGCAATAGAAACCCGAAGTTCCCCCTCGAGTCGATCATTGGAAAAGGTTGAAACGATCCTTTCGATGCACGCTGAGATCTCAGATCTCATCATATTAAACATGCCAAACAGGGAATTTCCACAGAAATGAGCTGGTTTGGCTCGGTTTCCGAAAATTGAATTATCGATCAGCAGCCGCACATCTGCACAACAGTACGTGTGGCTCCATCGTGTTGGGGCGAGGTTGGGATATTTGCAGAATACAGTATAGAGCACCAATGCCGTGTCAGTATCTCAAAATGCTCAGCACGGCAACCTTGACATCTCAGACAGTAAAGCATGATGTTTATTCACATTCAAACATCCAGAGAGAGAAGTGGAGGAGACATAGTGTCCACCTCAGTGAAGTACACAAAATGATCGACGATACATGAAGAAGACACAGCTTCAAGCAACTGCTGCTACCAAGAACGTTGACGCCAGAGTCGGT
>JAASGT010000273.1:0-32845 GCA_023334315.1 Globisporangium alternatum | reverse complement strand
GACGTTCTTGTAGAGCTTCTCGAACTTTTCGCGCTCCTTTGTGATGATCACGTCGAGCTCGACGCCTTCGTTGCTGCCTTCTTGCTCGTGCCACCAGCGCTGAGACCAAAATGCCAGTGGATTGGCTGGTCCCTAAACTGGCACATCATCATACAAACAGCAAGTCAAAAGATATACCAGCTCGAACGGCATGCATGATGTGAATTCTAGACGCACAAAAGCTCGTCCACGCCCTTGGGCTCAATTTGTCCAGATGGATACACTGGTTTTGTTATAAGCAGAAAAAAGAAAATTCGCGAATGTGAGGGTTGTCGCACATTATTTGTACAATACAATACCCCTTTTAATATGATCATTTGTTCATCACAACACAATTGAGATTGTATTTTATAAACACATACTCTTCTTAATATAATATAAAATTCTCAAAACATGTTGCGTCGTTAACATCAGCAAGATGCACGCACCAGATGATTATTTTCCAGACGCACTACTCAGAAGAGCACGACGATGGCGGATGCGGACGAGCAGCAGCGCGTGAACTACAGCGACCAAATGCCAGCAGCTGCAGCTGTGGATGCTGATCACGACCCCCGTGCCGGCGACGATGAAGAGAAAGCGGCAGTGCCACTCACACCACCACCAACAGCAGAGCACGATGCGAAATCCGGTGCTGCTGATGCGCAGACAGCGACGAGCGCGCCGCGCGTGACCGTGAACCTCAAGTTCATCCACCGCGAGCGGCTGTCGGTGCAGTGCGCGCACGACATTTTGGTCGCGGAGCTCAAGAAGCGCGTGCTTGAGCTGTATGCGCGTCACGCTGAGAGCGATGGTGGTGACGTAGTCGCAACGGCGCAATCGGCTGCGACGACGTCGTCAGGACCTGAAAGCGACATGGCCGCGGGCGCGTCGCTGCGCTTGATCTACAAAGGCAAAGTGCTCAAGGACGACCAAACGCTGGCGGCGTACAACTTTGTCGACGAAGACACGATCCACGCGGTCTTTGGACGGCCGCAGACGCCAGCAACGAGCGGTAGTGACGGTAGTGAAGCGACCAGTACCGCTGTACCAACGGCAGCTTCGTCCGCTATGGCAACGCGCGATAACACGGGAGGGGTGACAACGATGACCAACGACGTGAGTGATCTGGGTAACGGCATCGTGGTGGGCCAGTTCAACCTCGACGCGGACGAAAACACGGGGCTCCCAGAGATTGGGAGCTTCCTGAACACGATACTGTCGAGCTTTGCTGGCGCCGCCGGTCCTGAAGGCGCGACGACCAGGATTCGCATCATGACGAGCGATGCGCTACCGTCCGTGGCTTCAGTCTCAACCGTTGCAACCTCAACAACAGCATCTCCCACGGCACCTTCGACGTCGACAACAGCGTCTTCGGTCGCAACGACAGCTTCAACAGCAGCCTTGAGCACTGCAAGCACCAGCAGCGCGCCCGCCCCGGCTGTCTCCGCTGCACCAGTATCTACTCACACACCTGCAGCACCAGGATCCGTTACCGCGATTCGCTATTCTATCCCGTTAGGCTCCCCTCCTCAAGCGCCTTCTCCACCAGCCAGTGTGACTGGCAATGCTGCAAGCCTGTTGAACCAAGCTGCAAGCCTTCGACGAATGATCCCAGCACTTGAGCTGAGTCCGTTGTCGCAACCGCCAGGGCTCTCCAGTGAAATGTACGCGCTCGGTAATGCGATGCGCGAAGCGGGCGACACGTTCTTAGCAGTGCACAGGCAGCTCCAGTTCGTCGCGACGCGCTTTCTGAGCGAAAACAACCTGAACGCGTCCGAGCGCCTGCGATTGCGCACGCGCGTCCACCAGCTGGTGTCCATTCTGGACCAAGTGGGTGCGCTCTCGCGCGCAGTGTCTGGCAACTTGGCGACCAGCTCGTATGGCCCATTAGCGCAAGCGCCACCAGCTCAAACCAGTCAAAGCGCGAGTCAACCGCCAGCTACAACAACGCAAACTAGCCAGCCGGCAAGCCAAGAGCCAGTTACAACAACATCAGCGACTCCCACTACGCGATCAACCGCGAGTATGTCTGTGTCTCCGACGGTGAACATCTTTAGCGGTGGGAATGCGAATCCACCAGGAGCAAGTACACCAAATGTCGGCCATTCGATCGCAGATATTCTTCAAGCTGTCAGCGGTCTTGCAGGAGGTGCTACACCCACTACGACTGGCTCGACAATGCAGCAGAGCGGCGTCCCAGGAAGTCTGGGAAGCTTGCTGAATCTTGTATCAGCGCTCACCTCCAATGGGGCAAGACCTGGTCAAAGCACAGCGGCTTCTTCGAACGGTCCTAGTGTACAGGAACCGACTGCTTCAGCAAATGTGAATCAACCCGCATCGACATCTCCAGAAAACGTGCAGCTACCGGCGAATTTAAGCCAGCAAGTCGCTACTACTGCCACCGCAGCGAGTATCCCCAGTCAACCACTGTCGGCACTCTTCGCTCAGGTAAGATATCCCCATGCTTCTTGATCGCTTGATGAAATTAACTTACTAAAGTGAACTCTGTTGTGGACTGCAGGTGATGCGCGACATGGATACGCTTGACGAGTGGGATCCTGACACGGCGGAAGATCTACTCAAGCGACTGTATCCTCATCTGCGCCATCGTGTTCGGTCGCTCTTTGGCTCAGCCGACCGAACAACGGTACGTCTGCACGTAGTACATCTTTATGTGCCGATGTAGATGCTAACCGTGCCTGCTTTCGTTGTTTACAGGAGCAGCAGTCATTGAGGAAGAAATGGTGCGAGTACGCAGCGGAAGAGATCGAATCGGCGATGGTGAGTTGTTTGCAAGTGTCGTGTTGATGATAACGAATGAGCTGCGAGCTTTAACAGCTGTCTAACACGTTACTGGTACTGCCGATGTTTCAATATCAGCGACGAGTTCTGGAGAGCCATGCTCAGCATTACGTGAAAGATCGTTTACGGTGCAGAATCAACGAAGTGATGCTGGAGCATCTGCTCGAGATCCTTCTCGGCGCGAACACTGATAACCTCCCAACCCAAGATCATATCAGCATGTCACTCGACAAGCTTCGGTGAGTTGAGTCTTCTTTGCTGTTAAGGTTGCATGCACATCGACTGTGAACTCACACAAATTTGTTCTGTTTGTTTAGGAAACTGCTGCGCAGGTTTTGTACGAGCATTCACGAAGACATTTCCGAGCAAACGAGTGCGATCGAAGCCGTTCGGATCGCTTCGAACTTCGTCAGCAGCATCTTGACAACGGAAGACCTCTCAGTGCGCCGATCTGCTGAAGCCCTTGCGAGGCGAGTGAACCGCGAGGTGACGTCGCTCCTGAAAAACCGCACAGCTTGAGTTTGAAAATGGCGTTGGCACCAATGAAACGGACCGATTTCCATCACTATCACACGCTAACCATTTAGTTCTAGCTTATAAGACACCAACGTATTCAGCGATTTCATCACTGAGTTCTGTATGATAAGTGCGCTCTTTGTTTCTCAATGTTGTACTTGAGGCGTATTGTGAGGTGACCTAACTGGAAGAGGCAATGGCGCGCTTGAGCGTCGCCTTGACGACGTTGTACTTGTGCTTGCGCGAGAGCTTGACGTACTCCTTGCCGTCGCTCTCGACCACCGTCACCCAGAAAGGCACTAGGGACTCGAGCAAGTGGATCTGCTCCTCGATCTTGCCTGTCAAACAACCATCAAGCTCCACATTAGCGCCCATGCGCATTCGCACACATCCAGACTCTGGGTACGAATGAACATGGTACCTCGGATGGGCGCGCGCGTGAGGTTGCGCACGAGGTCCTGCATGGAGAACGTCGTCTTGCGCTTGATGATCGCGTACGACTCGATCTGGTCGCTCAGCTGCGGCAGCGTTGCCAGGACGCGCTCCTGCTGCACCTTCTCGCTCTTTTCGTTCGACTTTTTTGAGACCTGCTCCTGGCGGCGCACCTGGTCCATTCATTGCCATACATTAAGACGTTCTATGTAGCTCCACATCGCACAAGCTCTCATGAGCACTTCAAATGCTGCTATACAAACCTTCTCGATGAGCCAGCTAGGCAGACTCTTGAGGTCTTCGGGCACGGGCGCCTCAAGCGCAGCCTCCATCTCCTGCTCTGTCACGCTCTTCTCGCCGTTCGTGACGGCCTCGAGCGCCTGCTTCGTCTTCTTGCGCTGCAGGTCGGTCACCTGCGGCAGCGGCGCCTTCTCGATCTCAATGGCGTCGAGCTCTTTCTGTAACTCTTCGTCGGTGAGGTTCTCGTTTCTTGGCTTGGTTCGGATCCCGTCAATCTTGGACTTGAGGAACGCATTCACACGCGCAGAGAACGCGTCAATGCGGTCCGTGAGCGTGTCGTGCACGGCGTCGACGCCCGGCAGTCGGCGCTTGCGGATCGTGAGCACGGGCGGCTGGCTCGGGTCGCGCTGTTTGCTCGCAAACGCGTAGGCCTCTGGTAGGAGAAACAAAATCTTCTGCAGGTGCTCCATGGTGAATGTACTGGACAAGTGACACACATAGTTCAGTTTGGCAAGTTGAGACAGGTGGGCAGGTACTGAATGGGTGTACACCTCTGTGAGGAGCTCTCGACGGCGCGCTTGACGGCCTCGAAGTCGGGTGTGTGCTGGTAGAGTGAGAGCGAGTTGAGGCCGAACTCGAGCGCCGAGAAGAGCGTCATGAGAAGCCGCAGCTGCTCCGGCATGAGAGGCTCCGGCGGCGTGCTCGACGCCGACGATTCGCGGCGCGTGGCGGCGGTGGCAGCGGTGGCAGCGGTGGGTGCCCTCTGGCTCTAAGCATGGGAGGCGTATGTAGCACACAATGAACAACAGTGAGATGCTGATACGCGATTAGTACTCGTGGTGTACATTGCAGGACTCACGATCACAGCAGGCGCGGCGCTTGGCGCCTTCACATCATTCGCCTCCATCTTTCCGAGCTATGCCATGTTTCCCAGCTGTGGACCTTTTGGTAGTGAATGTTACACGAATGTAACGTATAGGAAGAGGTTGATGTGGTCCACATGTAGCTAAAATTTGATTTTTTTTTACCAAACTCGAGGTGTTGAGCAGCTCGAGACCTCTAATGAAGACCTCTCAGATCTGATCTGGGTTCCTGGTCCCGATCCAGGTTCCGATCAACCTGGTTTGCTCAAGACCTGTCAATGTGCGTGTTTCTACATCGCTGGCTTGCCTTTAAATCTACTCGGCTAGCAACGTCGTACTTATTTTGTTTCAAGTTGTCAATTCTCAGCTCACAGGTGAAATGACGTGGAGTCTCTAAATTAGTTGGATATCCTCTCGCGTCTGGACTCCTTCGATAGCTACGATGGCTCGTGCGTCCAGAGAGTGTATCCAAGCGCTTGAGAACATCGACATTCTCATCGGGATGGAGCGAGAATAGATATGCTTCGTGTCAATCGAAGCGAACTTGAGTCAACCCGACCGTATGTCGCTTGAACTACAGGAACCTTATGACAGAAAGCTGCTCTAAATTAACTCGCTCCGATTATCAGATTCCTATTAATATCCAAAACCCGTTCAAAATAAAAATTCGTTGATGGTGGAGACGAGATCAGCCATGCGATGATGCAGACTGCTCTTATCGACGAGATATTCTCAGGTGCAGATCGATCCAAACCAGGTCGTCCAAATCCTAAAGCTTCAACCATTTTCTCTGGTTGACCCAAGCATAAACCTGACAAGCCTGCATGCCAAGCTACGCAGGTCAAGATGGCATAGATACCCAGGCTTCAATTAGATACCCAGGCTTCAATTAGCCCCCCAGTTACTGCTCGCTCCGTCTTTCGCATTCTGCATTTTCCCGTCTCGATCGCCCTACTGGACTTCGCTCCATTCCTCCGAAACTCCAGCGCACATACAAAGCTCCAGCCAGCTTTCAAGTCGTTTCCCTATTTATTCAGCGTTCCAGCCGCAAGCACCATGCCGCGCTGGCTTCCTAGTCTACTCTGGTACGCTGCTGCAGTCTCAATGCTGATCCTCCAAGTCCAGGGCGCAGCGGCAGCAGCAAACCCGAGCGAATTGATCCCGATCTTCGCCGGAGTCACAGGAGGCAAGAACTCCCAACCACCAGTAACTACTGCTGGAGGTTCCAGTACAACAGGAGCCACTGCTGGCACTAGTGGTGGGCTAGTCCTGGACCCGCTCGAGTTCTCACCCGACGCCCCAAATACTCCCTCAACAGCGACTCAAATCCCCGCAGCAGCAGCCACCGCTACTGCAACAAATGCCACCGCGGCCGACAATTCGACCACCAGTACAACCCCAAGCACATATGCAAACGGAACCCCATCGCCGTCCAACCGGTGTACAGCCCAACACAGCCAGATGAGCGTCGAGAACGTCCCAGGCGTCTTCTGCGTGCTGGGCCCGCTGATTTGCAGCGGCAGCCTGAGTGACGGTAATTGCCCCGGTGTCCAGGACGGCCTCCCCCTCGGCTCGCACTGCGGCGTGGTCTACACGGGTGTCTACGGTTGTCGGCCTGGCCCCAAGCCAGCGTAGAGACCTTCGCGCATGGGGCGAGGTATCTTTCTTGCTAGCCAGGCATCTCTCTAGCATCTATCTATTTCGTCAAATGATAGTCAGAGAACTAGCTAGCAACGGTACTCTCTCAGGGCGAATCTCTTGATTTAGGAGGTAGGTCGACCATTTTCCTTAAATATCACATTTTCGAGCCGCCTATTTCTAGCGGCGACAAAGTTGATGAGAATGGGGAGGGGTGTCGTAAATTCTCACATAGCCCTCGTGACTTTGCGATCATGCACTCACTTCAATGGCCAATCGCTCTCTCTCAGTATCAGCCAGTATTCAGCATGTGCGGTCCAGTCCGCGTGGGAATGCACGAGGTTAGCGCTTTATTTAGGAGCCTAAGGTGGGCATGAGCTTGAACGAATACACCTTGGGCTATGCAGCTCCAGCTCGCCTCGGCAGATGGGACTTGATCGGCTCACTTCATTCTAATTTCTACCAGCACCAGTGCACGCAGCCAACACTTCTATAGTCAACTTGCCGTGCTATCTCTCTTGAAACAAACAAGTCATGCAGCCAATTCAAGTGCGCCTCGCGATCCTCACGGTGCTCCTCTTTGCGGTTCTCGTGAGCTGCCGAGTGGTGGCGGTCGCGAGCGAAGAGTCTCTCGAGATCCCGTTCTTCCTCACTGAATCATCTAGCTCACCGGTCGGTCAGGACGCAGAGGTCTCGAAGGTGAACCCGACTACCTTCATCTCGGCTTCAGACGACTTGACCAGCACCGAGTCGACTGGCGACGATTCGTTTTCCCCGGTTGCCGTCTCCACTAGCGCTGAAGACGCAGTCGCACCGACTGATGTCTTGACAGAGCAGGGTGACGACAGTACGCTTACCTCGTACACTTTCCAGAACACTGAGGCATCGACTCCCACTGACAAATCGGCCACGATCACTTCGAATGATCAACCCACGACCTCTGTGGACCAGACGGAAGGAGACAATGAAGAGCAGCAGACTGAGCACGACACCTCGGACCCAAGTACCGACGAGACCGATCCAGTGAATGAGGTGACTGAAGCTTCAATGAACAACCAGCAATCCTCAGGATCTGTTGATCTCGAGGCGAGTGGCGAGAACCAGGTGGAAGAAGACAGCGCGGCGTCCTTGGTGACAAGTGAGCCTCTAATCGACACAGAACAAGCTGCCGAGCTGACCCCAGCGTCCGTGGACCAACTCGTGACGTCTCCTAGCGAGAATAGCGTCGAAGAAGAAACCCAGGCACAACCTGCAGACGACACGGACACGGAGACGTTGGTGACCGACAGCGCTACTCAAGAGAGCGCTAGTGTAAACGAGTACGAAACCGCGGAAGATCTTGTCAAAAAGACAGGTGGTGACTCAGGCGAGAGTTCAGCAGCTGAAGCGACTAAGGATGGACACACTGACGAGACGTCTACTGTAGCTCCAGTGGATCCAGAGGCAGTAAACAATGCCCAGGCAGTCGAGACACCGTCCGTGAAGCCAACGAATGATAACGCGGCTGATGTGCCAGCGGACGAGAAGGCGAATGGAACGACTGATGGCACAACCGATGCGACAACAGAAGAAGCGAACGGCGAGTCACCTCACTCGACAGCAGAGGAGTCTACTGGTGAATCCATTGAGCCAGCCGCTGATGAACTGACTGAGGACTCAGCGGGGGAGTCGGCTCCGACGCTGACGGAGACGGTGTCTGAAGTTCTGACTTCGACACCAGAGTACACGCCAGCCGAGTCGTCATTGGCGAGTGTTGAGGATCAATCAGTATTTTCAGAAGCCACGCAGGCGCCACCCACGGCTGACGTCATCGAGACTGAGAGTGCAAACTCAATTAGTGAGACTTTGACGCCAACGCCAACGCCAACGCCAACGCCAACGCCAACGCCAACGATTTCATTGGCTCTCTCTACCAATGCGACTGCTAATGCAACTGCCAATGCAACCGTCGATGTGAGCCACAGTCCGTCGTATTCGATGAGCTTCGCACCAGTTCTGCCGACGCCAGAGCCAACAACTTCATCGCCTACCTCCACTACTATCACAATTATTGCCACTTCTGTCAGCCCAACACCAGACCCAGCGACGTTTTCAAGTGCCCAGCCTCAGGTTAACAGCAGCACGCCAGCTCCAATTGCTAACGCAACGATCACGCCAGCTTCAACACCAGTAGTCACTCCAACACCAGTAGTCACTCCAACACCAGTAGTCACTCCAACACCAGCTCCTACTGCGACAGTGACCGTAACACCAGCTCCAACAAACTCAACTTCAGCTCCAACAGTAACCCCAACGGTGACGCCAATATCAGCTCCAGCGTTAATCGAATTAGCCTCATCCCCTACACCAAGACCAACCGCAGCACCGACCCCGACTCCGACCCCAGCATCTCCAGCTCCAAGTCCAAGTCCGACAATAACCTTGGCGTCAACTACCACCGCTCAGTCAGGGAACTCTGTGCTGCGGGCGAGGAAACTGTAAACGTCCGCGACAAGTCGCACGACTTCTGCGTGTCTGTGGGCGGACTCAAGTGCAGCGGCCCGTCGAGTGCCGGTGGCATTTGCTCCGGCGCGCAGAAGGACCTGGAGCTGGGCTCCAAGTGCGTCCTGGTCGACCGAGGTGTCTACGGCTGCGTGCCGACATCCGAGACTGAAGCAGAGCCCACATCAATAGTGAACCTCGGTCAGACTGGTAGTGCAAGTTCTTGAGGATCATGGCGTCAGAAGGTTATAGTTACATGTTCACTATCGGAACTTTATAGAAAACCAATTTCCACCAATTTAGGACTCGATCCGTTTCATCACGAGATCGAAAATGGCGGTGTCCTTTACTATCGCCACGCTTGCTAGTCTAAGCAAAACTAACGCTTTGTGAGGTGGAGGATGGTCGGCGTAGCTCTGCTCGATGGCTAGCGCTCGCTAGCGTTGGATATGTCGAGGCCTAGTGGCTCGTCCTCGTGGCTCATGAACTCGACATTGTCACCCGAAGCCTATAGTCAGCTCCTTGACGGTGGTCGCGACGAAGATGACGAGAGCGACGGCGAGCACCTCTTCGCAAATGCTGACCGACAACAACAGCCGAAGCACAACCAGCAGCTACTCAGCTTCATGGACTGGGACGTCCTGAACAGCGAAGGCGCTGCGCGTATACTCGACCACTACGCCAGTCGGCGCAATCGAACGCCAATATTATCGTCACGCAAGCGCCCTCTGCGCAAGCCAGCGCATGTTGCATCACTACCACCGCTTCTCGTCTCGCCAGCCACTGGGCTCTATAGCTACACAGACTCGGCCATGAACATCACGCCACGGAGTGCGCACGAGCGACCGCCGTCTCGATCTGAGAGCGATGGCGATACGAACGACCACAAATGGTTCAACCCCCAGTCACCTCAGCGATCCCAGTCTTCATCTCCGTCCAAGCCACGCAAACGTCCAGCACCAGCCCCCACACTGCCGCCACTGGACATCCATGTACTGCAGCGCCGACGTGTCTTCCTCAGTGCAACAGGCGCCGCGACGATCGGCATTGAAGAGATCATACAGCTCCAGGAGCAACCGCAGCCAACCATTTCGGCGGACCATCACTCATCGCCGTTGCAGCTTGCATTGATACCCAAGAAGTGCTCTTTGGACGACGAAGTGGCGCTCATGCCCTGCCACTCGCTCCTCTATCGCTACGTGCCCAGCCTGAGTGCTGAGATCTGGAAGGAGCCCATTCGCGACCGCAACAAGCACTGGGTGAACGACGAGCTCAGCGTCATCCTGGCGTTGACATGCGCCTCAGAAGATCGAACCAAGTGCCTCATGAGCAACCCCGTGCGGCAGATCAAGGGCAAATGGCGCCACTGGGAAGCCATGAAGCTCCATATTCACAGCCACGAGCCTAAGACTGAGGCTTTGGCTGTATCTCCACAGCGGGACCAGAGCGCGCTGTCGCAGATCCTGATCCACAACCAGGGTGTGATGATCTCTAAGACCTTCTGTCTCGTGTCAGTGTTTGGCGTGGGCATCTACGGCCGCCTCTACAGCGCCGGGCTCGCCGAGCGTCATGGGAATACGAGGTATCTGAGGTTCCAGGCCTACGATCCACAGACGAGCCGTGTGTTTGAGCTCATTGTGACGTTCAGCGACCTCGAGTGGCTCTTTGAAACACGCAAGGGGCTTCTCGTCGCCGGCAAGAAACACGCAATCATCAAGGAGCTCATCGCGCTCCTGTACTTCAAGTACCCAGCCGGTGATAAAGAAGAAACCGAGGAGGACGGTATACCGAGCGACCAAGCTACGAGAACAAGATGTCCACCTGAGGAGGACACTCGCGTGTCTCAGCCAGCGGAGCCCCAGCTACTTCCCGTGCTCTGCATCTCACCGGAAGAGAAGCTCAATGCGGCCGCGCGGCGTCGTCGCGAGCGCGAAGAGCGCCTACGACTCGAAGAAGCCGAGCGACTCTTCGCACTCGCGCTCTTCATGAAGCTGCCCCGACGTGCACGGTATCGCGTGCTTTGCCAGGTCGTGCGCGTCAACGGTCACAAGCTCACCGTGTCGATCTACCACAACCCAGCGCAAATTCGCAACTTTACCATTCTAGCCTACCATCCGCTCTCGAGCCGCACGTTCTTGCTGACAGTAGGCGTCATGGAGGCCGCATTGCTCTCGCGGATCTTCACACTGCCGCACAAGTGGAGCGCCGAGCTCAAGCTCCAGATCGCCATGTCTTTGCTGCCCATGCTGCGCTTCAACGGCGCCAAGAAGACCTCGAGGGCGAGCAGCACACAGACTAACAACGATGACTATGCCGACTACAGAATGGGCCTGGGCATCCGAGAGGACCGCAGCGGTGCGCCCGCGGACTGGCTGCCACCGGTAGCGATCCAAACAGCAGAGCGTCTACAGGCTGAGTTCGTGGCCAAGTTCCAGGTCGACGGTCGCCGGTCGCTCCAGCTCGACTCTCAAGCCCAGCTCCAACTTCGTGAGGCCGCGAACACGGTCACGATCGCGGATCTTGAGGCGCAGATTCGCGACGTTGAGGCCCAGAGGACCAGTTTACAGGCCAGGGACCACGAGCTCAAGGAGGAGATCGAGGAGATCAACAGCGGCAAAGGTGTCATGTTGCCGTCCACAGTCTCCGAGGAACCGTCAGGTTCCAAGGGCCAGCACCACGAGCGCAGACGCGAGTTTAAGGCCACGCGAGCCAAGATCAAAGGCGAGCTCAAGGCGCTGAGTGATTCTATGAGTGCCTGGAAGCGCGAGATCCAGAGAATAAGGGAAAGTGAGACTTTGGAGCGTGACAAAGCCGCTCAAAATCTGGAAAAGGCACTTACGACACTGCAGAACGAGGCTTTAATCAGCACGAGAGGCATTCTTCCCAGTGAGCGTGACTTGGCTGGCCCCAGCAAGCTTCGAGTGCCTCTGGGCCAAAAAACCTGGCTCGCGCGCGCGCATATTGATCCAACCCTCAGGTTTGTCACCAGTGGCGCGTGCAGGATTGAGGGAAAGCGGTACCGGTGCTCAGTCTTCGAGGTCCTGGATCAAAGGGATGAAGCGAGTGGTGGCGAAAACCCTGAAGGTAGCGAAGAGACTGCTACGATCCTACGAGCCCAAGAGAGCCATGTAAACATGCTGCAGGTCTCGCTGTACGACCCGTCGACGTGCCGTACAAATACACTGAGGCTTCCCCGTCTCGATTGGATCGCCTACACAAAGCAGCAGCATGACGCACAGTTGCTCACTCCGGAGTTCGAGATCAGTTCGTCACCCGTGACGAAGCGCCTGGGTTTTCTTGACACGTCACTGGCCACGTGTCGCCAGAGTCTCACTGCAATCGGTAAGAAGACCAAGAAATTGACCAAGAAGAGCGTGAAGCTGCGCGACCAAGTGCGGCTCGAGATGCAGAACTGCCTGCTCGAGCGCAAGAAGCTCGTTGCAAATGCGCCATGGCATCGACTCATCGCGGCGCTGGGCGAGCGACTCAGCGTCTCAAACTCAGAGGTACACATTGACCGCTGCATTTTCCGAACCGTGTTGCCGATCGTCTCGCTCGCTGCTGAGGACGAGAGTCCAAGTGGACAATCTCAAAAGACTGGCGATGACGCAGGAGGCGTGGTCTACTGCCACGTGCGCGTGGTGCAGAAGCACGAAGAGATTCACTTCGAGGTCTTTGAACCGTTGACTGGCGCTGAATACGCACTCGTGTACCCAGAGAGTGGCGAGCTGGTTAAGGAGTTTGCGGTCGAGACTTTCCTCGAGCAGCAGATGCACCTGGAAGCGATCGCCATGTCGCTTCTCTTCTATGTGAACGACGTGACAGGCCAAGTGGACATTCGATTCGAGGAGTGATTGATTGACCAACGAATGTGGACACTTGTTGACCAACTGAAGTGGATATTATACTGGGTACTACGACTACAAACGTAGGCTTACCGGACTCAAAACGACAACGCCTACACTCAGGCAAATACGCAGATAATGACGAAGACTCTTATCATGCTCATGCTCAGTAGCTCCTCGCTGGTGGCGGGTATCGAGCTTGCAGGATCATCCGCCGCCGCTCGTAGTGGAGCTCCGTGAGC
Organism: Globisporangium alternatum; assembly: GCA_023334315.1. NCBI lineage: Eukaryota > Oomycota > Peronosporomycetes > Pythiales > Pythiaceae > Globisporangium > Globisporangium alternatum. Next base: position 19,765 of record JAASGT010000273.1, on the reverse strand, counting down.
TGCTGCATGGCCGAGGCGTAGAGCAGACCCGTGGAGAGCGAGAGCACGATCTGCAGCATGGGCGCGACGAGGTAGATGTTGGACTTGGGGAACCACTGGAGGTACCAGCCCATGAAGAGCAAGTGGTGCGCCGCGGCTGTGATGCCGCCCACGACGAGGCCGATGACGTTGTGTACGGCGTAGAGCGCAAAGCCAGGTACCTGGACGACTACCCAGTCGACAAAGCACGCGCCAAGCGTGATCTGAGCATTGAGAAACAAGGGCATGAAAGCAGCTTCAGTCCATTTTGAACCAGCATTACGCCGAGGCTGAGAATTAAAAGCGGTACGTACACACTCGCCGAAGATCACGATGACGGCGATGAGCTCCTCGAGGACGCTCACACGGGACTTCAAGGTACATCGCAGCGTTCACAAGGTTAGAATGAGCATAGGAATTGTCGGAATGGGAGAGCGTACCTGAGAGCTCTTCGTCTGGGATCGATTCGCGTGCTGCGAGGTGTTAAACAGTAGCGGGTTGTAGCAGTTGGCGCTCTCCCAGACGCGGAGCTGCTCATACACGTGGCGCTGGTCGTATCTCCTCGGAAGACTCGCGTCGCAGGTTGGAAGAACTGCCAATCGCTGACTGGCTACAGTGTCATGTTGCAAGCCAAGCGCCAGGCTTCTGGGTTCAGTTGAGGCGATGATATTGAACGTGGACGGGCACCAACGCTCCTGGACCGTGGAAATGGAGCTGGCGAGTGGCTGGAACACCCGCAAGCTTTCTTGTCGCGTGCCGTGAGCCCCACCACTGGCGCAAACGATGACAAGACTGAGCCACGCTGCGAGCCCTAGGCCACGGTTTCGATGCATTTTTAGACCGCTAGCCTTGGTCTCGACACTCGACACTCGCTGCGCTCGGCGTCCGAAGCGATTGTCAATCTGGGCCGGCTGATCCAACCGCCAGCCTTCCTAGTCTCCATAGGCTTGATTGAGAAACAGCATCAGCGTTGTGTCTTCTGCAATGCATTATTGTTCACCTCACGCCACAGAACCAGACTCACTCACTCACTCATGTACTATAGGAGACCTCGAGGGTCCTCGCAATCTTATCCCAGCCTCCTAGGACTTTGTCGTTTTTGACGCAGGCTCAGGCTGATCAGCTGGCTCGGGCACGAGGGTGGTGACGCGAGCCTCGGTTGTTGTTGTGGGACGTGTTGGCCAGCTGCTGGGTCTGGTTCTGAGTCGCTGTTCCTGAACTTGGCTGATCGCTGCAGGCTTCGCGTGCGCGGCCCACGAAGGACGTGGTCGTGATGGGCACCATGCCGAGCGAGATCATCCTCGTGATGAGGCTCGAGAGTCCGATCATGACCTCGGGCGAGACCCAGTCGAGGTACCAGCTGAGCGCCGCGAGCTGGTACATCAACGCGGCGCTAAACGCGACCACGAGGCACCAGCGCTGACCGCGCGAGAAGCGTGTCCAGAGCGGGATCGAGTGCACGAGGTAGCCGATGAAGCCCACGAAGATGCAGCTCTGTTCGACATTGGAATTATAACCTGCGTTTAGTATTAAAGAGTCGAAGAAGCCGGTAGAGAAAGACGTACCATTTCAGCAAATAGAATGGAGCCTGGGACGCCAGGGAGCGCGCTCTCAAAGCTCTCGATTTGCTGAAGCGAGACTTCCGACACCTCCACCGCCTGTAATCGATAACACAACGTTTGGTTAGCATAGACATAGTGCGTTGGAGGCCAACATGAGCTAGGCACGCACACGCTCGGGCTCGTCAGTGGATGCTGGCACCTGGGCGAACTCGTCATCGGCGCTTTCCTGAGTAAGTCACCTGATCCTGAGATTGATTTGGCTTCGTGATTGCAGCCCAGTATCCTAGCCAGTACCAAACTCACCTGGGCGTGGGCACGGCGCTCAGCAAGATCGAGACTGCGCTGTCGTTCTTGTTTCTCAGCAGAGGTGTTGGATTTCGTCTTCGTGGTCGCCACCTCCTCCTCCTTCTTCTGGGCTGGTGGTGCCGCCTTCGCGTCACTCGTGAGACTAGTAGCCTTTTGAAGCACAGACTGGGGTTGTTTCTCTACAGTGACCTCATTGTCTGGCACGCGCGAGATCGAGAGTTTGGGGCTGCGCGTGGCGGCAGCCTTCGGAGCGTGGCCATCCGCCTTGAGCTGGTACTGCTGCCTGTGCTGAAACTCGTTGCGGACAACCGAGGCGCGCGACGCAATGCTCTTCTTGGCTCGCTCGTGGAAGTAGAGACTCGGGTCGACGTCCTGCACTTGGCCGTTCTTGCCAAGGACGATGTGCTGTGGGTTGTACGCCTTGTCAGCGAGCACGAGCGCAACGACACTGGCAGCGCAGCCCAGGATGGCCTGGAAGCGGCGCGAGGCGAGCATGCTTGCTGGTTTGAGAGAGTGAGAGAGATTGATGACCGAGATGAAGGCGAGACTGAACCACTAGATCAATGGGAATACCTATGAACGCCTGCTGCTGACAGACGAGTTCGTCGGTTGCGTCTTCTTGAGCCAAAAAGTTTGAAACCACCACCAACCAAATGGTGGAAAGAACGAGACGAGGCGCTTGTCCGTTGAGCTCTGTTCATGAGCTAGTGCCATGAACGCGCCTCGGAGAATCGGAGGAATGTTGGCGAGTTCTATTGATTTCTCTTGATGCAAAGCTGAAGAGCGCTGCCGATGACACCCTTCACACGAATGCGTGGCTATGCAAAAATGCACACTAGCTGCGTAAATACAAAGGATCCCACTCGCTCGCAGCTCCTACCTTCGGAGCCGGAATTTCTTCTTGAAGCACTGGAGCTTGCTCAGGTTCGGCATGTTATCCAGGGGCTTGAGCGCATCCAGGAACGGTAGGTTGGCTGTCCGCCAGTCATTTTGCAGCAGCCCCTCGTGAAACTGGCTGCCTGGCGATGACGAAGCCTCGTCAAAGTTGTAGTCGTAGTCGCTCTCCGGGTTGAGCGACCACACGTAGCCGCCTGCGAACCCGCTCGTCTCGGCGATGAGCTTGACCGTGTAGTCAAAAGCCCGCTGGATCGACTTCTTTGGGTGCCTATCCGTTGTGTAGAGGCCTCCGAACTCGCCAACCACAAGTGCTGGGCTCTCTGGTTCCTTTGCCAGATACCCAAACATGAGGTCGAACGTGCCCTTGATGTTGTCTTGGAGCTCGTCGTCCGAGAGCTCCGTGACCCCGTCTTCAGCGTAGAAGTAGCTCGACGGGTACACCGCCGGCGTGTAGTAGTGCGGCGCGTACACCACCTTGTCTGGGGCTGAGAGCGTGACGGGGAACTCCTTGGCTCTCGAGAGCCCACCGCCCCACCAGTCGTCGAACTCGTAGTGCTTTCCAGTCGTCGGCGACGTCCACTCACGGCTCTCGCTGTTGCCCTCAACGAACACGAGCCACTTTGAGCATCCATCGAGCATGCGATCGCCCATGCGAGTGGCTGCAACACGAAAGTTCGACTCCGAACCGTCACCCCACGTGCTCTGGGCCGGTTCGTTCTTCAGATCGAGACCGATCACGTTCCAGTACTCTTTACTGCACAGGCTGCTCGTGAGTGTGTCGATCGCGCTCAGGTACGAATCTTCCGAGATATCGTCGCTTTCCCATAGAAGCCCCACATCCGATGGCGTGAGCGTATGCAGACTAATCAGGACCGAGATCTGGTGTTGCGCCAAGCCTTTGATGACGCTCTGCAGCGTCGTCAAGTACGTCTTGAGGTTGATCGCGCGATTCTCTGCTTCGTTCACGAGCGTTCGGTTGGGTGCCGAGTTGTTCAGCACACTCTCGATCGAGATTGGGAGACGAACACTGTTGAAGTTGTTGCGCGCGAGGAACGCCGCGATTTCAAACTACGATGGTATGATAGGTGGACACATGTTAGAACGATGTAGCTCTTTGGACACCACGGTACATATCGCGGAGCTTACCAGGGTGCTTCCGTTTCTGTCATTCGACCAAAGTCCGAGCGGGACCTTTGCGTCTCTGTTCATTGCACAAACGAAAAACTGGGAGTTAGAACGCAAATTCATTCAGGTAGCCCTTTAAAGACCGTAGCTTACGTCTCCATGCCGAACCTGGAACAAATATACCAGAGTCGACCATACGTCAGTTAGAAGTTGTTCTATGAGTATGGAGAGCATTCAGACTCACAGTGGCGTACCAGTTGACGCCTTTGAGCACAATCGGCTCGGTCTCTCCGGCTGGACCGACTGCGAACAGCTTGCCGTTCTTGCTGATGTAGTTTGGCATCAAACAATCTGCAGAATACATGCGCAACGTGGTTAGACAGCGCACAACTACGTTGATGCAATCGAGGATTAACGCACCCATTTGCGGATACTCGGTCGGGTTGCTGTCCAGAGCTCCGACATTGTCAACTTGCTTTTGACTTGAGTCTTGGATCGCTGCCTTGGCCAGAGAAGCTGGTCGGGGTTGAGCTGTTGAAACTGCGGGTGTTGGCGTTGAAATTCGATCTGCTGCTGGTTTCGCCTTCTGCGGGAATCGCTGCGTTCGTGGCGTAGTCGTCGTCTGCTGTGGTGTTGGTATTGGGCTCGATGACACGGTCGTTGTTTGCTTTGGTGTCGGGTAGGGTGACGAGACAGGTTTCGTACTTGTTGGCGCTGAGGTTGGGAGTGAAGACGCAATGATGGGCTGCTCGATTGCGACCATCTTACCCGACGAAGGAGCTGGCGTGGGAAGCGCTACTCCGAGGCCTCCAGTGAGTACTCCTGTTGCTGATTGAGTAGAAGAGCTGGGTGATGAGGTTCCTGACGACGTTGGTGGTGAGGCTGAATTAAAAGCTGATGGAGACGACGATGGGGTGTTGGCGTTTGTTCCCGGTGTTTGCGAAGACGATGAAGGCGTTAGTGAAGTCGAGTTCAAAGTGGATGACCAGGATGGTGATGAAGTGGCGGAGGATGAATTGCTGGGCTTGGTTGCTGAAGATGGAGAGAACGCCGATGCTGATCCTTGCGGCTGAGGTGATGAAGAAGCAGATGCTTGGGACTGAGATGCTGATGGCGATGATCCCTGGGGCTGAGACGAGGACGAAGGTGATCCTTGAGGTCGAGACGATGATGACGAAGATGATGAACCTTGCGACTGAGATGACGATGAGCTGGAGCTGCCACTAGTCGGTTCGCCTGATGGAGTGAGTTGGTCACCTGCTGGATCAGTTGCGGCATTCGGAGACGCCGGCGACGATTTCGATCCCTTTGAGGAGCTCGACGAGCTACTGTCACCATCGTCCTTCTCACTTGCAGTCGTATCTACATCTGCCGGAAACGTTTGCGACGAGTCTCCGGGTACTGGTGTCGAAGTCGACGTAGCCTGCGGACTCGGAGTGGATGCGGGCGTCATTCGCGGCGTCTCGTTGTTGGGCGACGCTGAAGAAGAAGGTGTTGTCACGCCAGCTGCTGGCGCGGGCGTTGGCGAGCGCGTGACTGGGATGAGGCGCGTCACGCTCTGGACCGGATTGTCTAAAGGCCCACTCGTGGTCACGTTGCTCGAGTGGTTCGTGTTGGAGAGCGTGACGGCCCCGACGCTGACAAATGTGATGACGACGACGGAGAAGATGAGCTGCTTGAAGCGCTTCTTCGAGATGATGGCGCGCGAAGGGAGGAAGCTGCTGCTGGCATTGGCGGTCGCATCCTCGATAGACTGGTAGTTAGAAGTCTCGTCCATGGCTTCGCGCTCGCTCTCGTAAGAAGAGAGAGACGTCGAAGAGGTACGCAGCTAGTGCGTGAATTTGAATATGACACCTGTTTCATCTTTTTCAATCTCCGGCTCCCAACTCACAGAGTCCCAGAGCGAGGCGAGCGTCCAAGGTCATTCATTACCACCCGCCAGACTTGAACGATCGCAATTAAGTTGCTCAGTGGTCTTGAAGTGAGGTGCATGAAACAGATTGCGCGGAAGCTTTCGGTCTTGTTCGGGGCATTTTCTGCCTTCGGTACGGCGATCTTCCGTTTTGTTTGCTTCTATGGCATTGGGGAGCGCGAAAGAAAGTGGCCGAGACGGAACGTTGATGCTAGGGCTGAATGCTTTAGAGTGCGGAGCATTTCCCTGTCGTCTCGATGACTTTCATGTTGAGCGACGAAGTCGTCCTGCGATCTCTGCAAGCTCTTGTGAGCTGAACTATCCATTTTCGTCGAATAGCCAGTGAAGCTAGGTGTGGCCACTCGCTCGCCGTCGTCGCTGGATGACGATTCGGTCCCTGACAAAAGCGAAGACCTCGTTTTGAGAAGAAGTCGTGGAGCGAGTCAAGCCTGAGAGCTGGCAAAAACCGCCGACTGATCGTTTCGCTGTGCTCAGAATAGCAAAACCGAGCGCCTTCGCTTGACGCAGATGTTTCTGCGGCATTTCCATCGACGGCGCGAATTGAATTTGCAGTTTCATTTGGACAGCCGATACAGTACCATCGACATTGAAGACTTGATCCGGAGGTGGAACTGGAGTTCGGAGGCTCGCCGTCGAGCTTCACGTCTTGTACTCAAACTCGAGTTGCCAGAAGTCGAGACGCTTTCTGAAAGCGTGGCTTGCCAAGAAGAGTCGGGCATCGGCTTGACACAGTGCTGGGGTGTTGTCCAAACTAGTCTGCAAGTTGCCTTGGCTGAGCCAAGCTCTGACGATCCACGCATTTCATACATAAGACACGAGCATGGCGCAAGCAGCAATGTTGTGTGAAGGAGTTGTTCTTCAGCTCTTCGTTTCTGCGTGCATATCTGTCAGAAAATGAACTCGCTCAGTTCACCACGTGGCAAACGTCGTGCCTTTCCAAAGAAGTCATGCTCGTTGAGAAAACCGCTTGCGATCTGGAACAGAGTTTGGAAGCGACCAGTCGCATCGAAAGGTCGCAGCAGCAGCAAAGCCAGCGAGCACAAAGGCAAAACACTGGGGCATTTGGCTTCGTCGCTCGCAAGCGCAGCGTGTGACCGTCTCTCTGCGTTATTACCTTCATCATGCGCTTCCAGCACTCTCAGCTGCCGACTAGCCACCACACGGAGCTCGTGAGCGCGTGCTGCTGGACGCCTGAGAACGATGCGATCACGTGCAGCGACGACAACACCATTGTGCGCTGGCGCATGGACGGCGAGGTGAGCGGCAAAGTCGCCTCGATGGAAGCCTTCGTCACGTCGATCGACTGGGTGCCGTCGGTCGGGAAGCAGGCTGCTGACACCTTTGCTGTCTCCTGCACGGACGGTACGTCTTGCGCTGCAGTTGTTTGAGCAGCGTGTTGACTTATTGCGAGTCCTGACGCTTTCTTGAATGCAGGAACCTTCCGCTTGATGTCCAAGACTGGACGCGAAGAGAAGCGAGTGCAGGCTTGTGAAGGTGCCGTGATCATCTTGAAGTGGAACTACGACGGCACTGCGCTTGTCACCTCCGGTGAAGACGGCACGATCAAGATCTGGTCGCGAAGCGGAAATTTGCGCTCCACGTTGGCTTCCACGGGGCGATCGATCTACGCCGTTTGCTGGGGACCGGACAACGACCAGCTCTTGTTCACGAACGGAGTGAACCTCGTGATCAAGACCGTACAGATTGGACGCAAAGACATCCTCTGGAAAGCCCATGAAGGCGCGATCATGTGTATCGACTGGAACCCGATCAACAATCGGATCATCTCGGGCGGCGAAGATCGGATCTTCCGAGTCTGGGATGCATTCGGACGCCAGTTGTACCAGAGCCCTGTCGGGGAGCACGTTGTCACATCGATTGCCTGGTGTCCAAACGGTGGGACATTTGCTGTCGGTTCGTACAACATGCTCCGTCTGTGCGATAAAACTGGCTGGTCGTACTGCCGAGAGCGACCAAAGTGCGGCTCGCTCATGGACATCGCCTGGGCGTCAGACAGCACGCAGCTTGTCGCAGCTGGTGGGAACGGAGCGACGGTCTTCGCGCAAGTCATCGAGCGGGTCTTGACGTGGAACAAGATCGAGATCAAACTCGTCGACCCGCGGAAGATTCATGTTCACGACGTCATGAATGAGACGCTCGAGGAGATCGACTTTGTGCGCGATCGCGTGATCGAGATGTCGTTCGGCCACGGATTCTTGATCGTCTGCACAGCGACGCAGTGCTTCATCTACAGCTCGCAGAACTGGAACACTCCCCACATCTTCGACCTCCGTGCCACGGTGAACTTGATCATCCAGAGCGAGTGCCACTTCATCACGGTCGACAACTTCAACGGCATCCAAGTGTACTCGTACGAAGGCAAGTCGATCAGCAGCCCAAAGTTTCCCGGAATGCACGTCCAGTTCCTCAACAGCATGACAATCTCGCTTAGCACTGACACGCTGTCGATTCTGGATCACTCTGACCGGAAGACCATCCGCTCGTTCGACATCAACACTGGCAAGCAGCTGCCAGTCGCGCTTACCCACTCGCTCGAAATCTACGAATTGGCGCTCAGTCACTATGGACCGACTGAAGACCGCAAGATCTTCTTCATCGACCGGAACCGCGATCTGTACCTTGCCAGGTTGTCAACGAAGGGATCGTACAAGCTCCAAGCCCAGGTGGACTCTGCAGCATGGAATAACTCGTCTGAGATCTTGATCGCCATCGCCGACTCGAAACTGGTGACGTGGATGTATCCGAACATGGTCTACGTTGACCGCACACTGCTAAGCGACGTCATTGACTCCCGTGATGGCGCAGACTTTCTCAAGATGTCCTCGATCACGACGTTTGTGGGGGCGAACGTGACGGTGCGCCGAGCTGATGGAACGGTCTTGGCGGCAAGTATCTCGCCTTATCCTTCCTTACTGTACGAGTTCACGGCATCTGCAGACTGGGATAAAGCTGTTCGGCTGTGTCGATTCGTGAAGAGCAAGAATCTGTGGACGTGCTTGGCTGGCATGGCGCTTCACCGTCGCCACCTCGAAACTGCGGAGATTGCCTTGGCAGCGATCGATTGCGTCGACAAACTCTACTTCGTCTTGTACGTGAAGAACATCATCTCGGAGGAGCGTCGCAATGCGGAGCTTGCGCTGTACTCGGGAAACATCGAAGAAGCCGAGTCGATCCTCTTGCAAGCCCACCCGAAGCCGCTGATCTACCGTGCGATCAAGATGAACATTCGCCTCTTCCGCTGGGATCGAGCGCTGGACCTTGCCATCAAGCACACGACGGATGCAGGAACTCACGTGGATTCTGTGCTGGCTTACCGAGAGCGCTTCTTGTCCGCCAACAAGCTGCAGGAAACAAACAAGAAGTTTATTCAGTACGCAAAGCAAGTCACCATTGATTGGGAAACGATCTCCAAGAAAAAGGAACTGGAGCGCGAAAAAGAACAGCAAAGCGGAAGCGGACGGCGCAAGTAAACCTTCGAGTGCGAAACCTTCGGACAACACAGAATCAACAACAAAAACGCCAAGCGCCACACACCACGTTCGCACATACCGCTCTGGATTCGCCCTTTTCTTCTTCTGCTGCGTACTGCTCTGAAGTGTGTTGAGTTCGACTTGAATATCCTCGTTTTTAACAGCTCTTTTCCTTCCTCTAAGTTTGCTCCTTTCAACAACCACATGAATCGGCAGCCGCTTCCTTGGGAGCAGGAGCTGCCGTGAGTTTAATATCAATCACTACACATCAAGCAAAAACAAGCAATGACAAAAGGTCAGCCACATCCCCAGGTGGAGCATCCACACAGCTACAAACGCGTACGTACAGTTGGAATCGCCGCTGATCGCAGTGTTCTCCATGCCTGGCAAGACCGTCGCGAGCTTTCGAAAAAGTGCTTTGATGTTGTACCCCGCCTTGGCGCTCGTCTCGATGAACATGACGTTCTCTTCTTTTGCCTTGTCGGAGCCCTCTTCGATCGACACTTGTCGTCGGTCCGAGATATCGGTCTTGTTGCCCACGAGCATGATCACTACGTCCTGTCCGCGCTCTGTTCGCACATCTTCAATCCACTTGGACGTGTTCAGGAAAGACGCGCGATCTGTAAGCGCACAGAAAAACACACAAATGAGCACCTCGGCCACTTCAACCAGCACCTTCACTCACTCGGTCGCTGTGACGTACTTGTGATGTCGTAGGCCACGACAGCGACCGACGAGTCGCGAATGTAGCTGGGAATCAAGCTGCGGAAGCGCCTGTTCGCACATTCACACAAGAGGCTCAGTAACACGACACGTCACACAAGGAACCAGCTTGCCAGCGCGGCTGGCAGCTCCCACGACGTGCACAAAAGCACAAACAAAACTCACTCTTGGCCCGCCGTGTCCCAGAGCTGCAGACGCACGGTGCGGTCCTCCATGTACATGGTCTTGGACAAGAAGTCGATGCCGATCGTGGCCTGGTACGCGTTGTCAAACGTGTCGTACATGAAGCGCGTGATCATGGATGTCTTGCCCACGCCCTGGTCGCCCAGGAACACGAGCTTGTACTTAGCCAGCGGCGCGATCTGCGGCACGCTCACGGCATTGGCCACCACACCGGCGTCGCCATCCTGCTGCTGTGCGGCCTCGCTCGTGCTCGCCGCCGCTTTCTCCTCGGCCATCGTCGTGAGTTCGCGTGCGTCGCTTTCCCTTTGCCTTCTCGCTCTTTCTGTTTCCCCCCGCACTGCCCACGCTCTTCTCTCTAAAAAAAGGCACCACAACACTGTCTGTTGTCGTCTTGACCAAACGTTCCAATACTTAAAACGAGAGACGCGCAAATTTGCAAATTTTTGACCCCAAAAACGAGGAAAAAAGCCGCAAAAACGAGCTTTTGGCAGCTTAAGGCCTAAATGTCATTAAAGTGAAGAAATAGGAATCGACGACAATTTGGCGACGATAGAAAATAATGGTATGAACTTGGCGACAAAAATCCGATAGTGTGAAATCCGAAACCACGACAAAAATCCGATAACGACAAAACAGAAACACCTCAATATAAGAATCGACCTCTATTCATACACCTTTATATAAGGTCAAGCTTTTAGAGGTCAGAAACCTCGAATCTACCTGAACCCATTAGTCATTTGAAAAACCTTGCACTTCCATACAAAAATGATAAACAAACAGGCGAAATTATGGCTTGTCCGCTTGTGTGGAGATCGCTATTGTAAGGACATACCATGATTTCGCCTGTTTTTATCATTTTTGTATGGGAACTTCCCTCCCAATACTAGCCATTTGAATTTTTACGATATGGTGAATTTTCATTCTACACTCTCTAAAGTACGAATATCTCGGGTGCCACCACAACAGTGAGCAAGGGCAACACAGACAGTCAGTCTTCCATTTGAGCCGCGCAAGAAGAGAGCAAAGCAAGAGCAAGAGCAAGAGCCACAGCTGACCGGACGAAGCAACATGGACCGACCGGGAGCTATCGGCAGCGGCTACGCAGGCGAGCGCCACAGCAGCAGCAACAATGGCGGTGAGCTTCGCCCACGGCGTCAGGCGTCGCGCCGCACGCGCTCGTCCATGAAGAAAGCCATGCGCGCGCTCAGCGGCGACGTGAAGAAGCACGACGATGGCTCGGACGGCGAAGACGAGGAAGACGAAGAGGAAGAGGAAGAAGAAGAAGAAGAGGAGGAAGAAGAGGAGGAGGAAGAAGAAGAGGAGGAGCTGCAGGAGGACGCGCAGGCGACCGCGAGCGCCCCACTCAGCGTCAGCCCTGGATCTTTCAAAGCTGCAGCGCGTGACGTGCATGCACTCGAGAAAGGGGCGCTGGTGCGGATCACTAAGACCCCGGATGTTGATCAACGTGTGCCACACACGGTGCACAAGGTCGGCGTGATCGAAGAGGTGCCTCAGCACCCGAACACGTGGTTCAAAGTACGGATTCGTGACGGCGATGTCGTGTACAAGTACCGCCCGTCGGCACTGCAGCTCATCAGCGGCGAAAGCCCCGCTGACGACCAGTCTCCACGCGCGCGCAGCGACAGCAATGCGAGTGGAAAGACGCAGCAACCTGCAGCAGTCGAAGCCCCAGAGCACCACGTGTCCGAAGAGGAAGCTGATGATGATGCAGACGACACCGAGGGAGAGCAAAAGGAAGATGGAGAAGAGATTGAGTTCGACGTTGACATGCGAGTCCGTGTTCATCTCGGTGCGCTTTCGCGCCGTGAGCGTGATTTGAAGAAGCACCAGGGCAAGGAAGGTATTATCATCGAGGTAAGTTTGATGTGCGCTCTTCCGTTTCTACTTTTTGTATCGACTGCCAAAAGATTAAGAATGTGTCATTGGTTAACAGCGCGATCCAGATGGCTTCAAAGTGCAGCTTGACGGGGAAGAGGGTACGATCATCTCGATCAACCAGCGCCACCTTGCAGTTTCGTCTGATGTTGCTGATGACGAGGAGGACGATCACGAAGACGACGCTGAGCAGGTATGCACAAGAATGCGCATGAGATGTATCATGAACCAGTCGCGTTGAATGGATGACTCACATAGATGTCCGTGTTGCATTGACGTTCAGGGTGCCGACGCTGCAGAGAAGAAGGGGAAGCTGCTCTCTGTGCTCGACCCTGACATGTGGATTGATCGCAAGTGCCGCATCAATGTCGGTAAATTCAAGGGACTGCACGGCCACGTCCTGCGCTCTGGGAACGGATGGGTGCAAATTCGCCTTAACAATTCCAATGAGAACACCGCGAAGCGCGCGTACGAGCTGACGCTGCTGGAAGACATGGACACGATCAAGGAACTGTACGCGAAAACGCTCGAGGGTCAAAAGAAGAACAAGCCCGAGGGTGCTGAGGGAGATGAAGAAGCGAATGACGGCGAAGACGACGAAGAGAAGAGTGAAGACGAGGCTCGAAGCGGAGTCGAAGACAATGCCACTGCTGAACAAACTGAAGATTCCCAGGGAGAAGAGAGTAGTGGCAAGCGCTCTCGTCGGCTGTCCACGCGTGGAAGCTACGCGATCTCATGGATTGAAAGGAAGGTGAATCTTCCTGGTCGCAAGGGAGTTGGCATTGTGAAGAGAGCTGACCGAGAGACGTGCACAGTGGAGGTCGGTGCGTCGAAAATCCTCAAGGTGTTCAAGAAAAAAGATTTGGAGCTTCTTGAAGAAGACCCAAACAAAGGCAACCGTCAAAACAGTCGGAACCGAAACAACAATGCAAAGGCGAAGGATCGTCTTGGGCTACCTGATGGCGTCACGCTCATGGGCACGACTCCCGCTCGCTACGCAGCGTTCCAGGACCAAGTGAAGAAGTTCGTCATGCGCAAGCGTGAGAAGATTAAAAAGCGTCCAAACCTGCAGGAGTGGCAGGCTCAGATCAACATGAAGCTGCTGGAAACGGGCTACAACGATGAGCACGACCCAACTGTCGTGGACCTGTTTGTCGTTCCGTTTTGCGAGATTTGTGGTGTGGAGAAAGAGGTGAGACTATTGCAACTGAACCACTATGCTATCGTTTTTGTTGTTGACAAGAACTGACATGTGCTTTGCTGTTCAGGACGTGAATGGCGAATGTTGGAACTCGATGTGTCCGAGATGCGCCACGTTTGACGTGGACTCGTTCGATCCGAATGCCGATTTTTGTGCTCGTCTGCCCGTCGCGCCAATCATCAGCGACTACGTCACGAACCTCATTGTGAACGAGGAGATCTCGCGGAAGAGGAATCACAAGGCATTTGTGACATCACAAGCAAGCGAAGCTCTGGACGGAACACGCGATTCTCTGGTCAGTGATGACGGGACAATAACGGACGACGAAGCGTATGAGAAGCAGCAGAACGCGGGTCGGGCAGCAGGCAACGAACACGGGAACCTGAAGAAGCCAAAGAAGGATGCGCACAAGGCGAAGAAGATGAGCTCGGGAGCGCAGTCATCTCAGGAAAAGGGAGGCAAGAAAAGCGAGAAGGCCCCGAAGAAGAAACCCGAAGCCTCGTCAGCGCAAAAGAAAAACAAAGTCGTGACGAAGAAGCCGAAGACCGATAAAGCTCCAGGAAAGTCCTCGCAGTCCAGCGGCTCCTCTGCTGAAGCAGGCAACTCCCAGTCAAGCAGTTCGTCCTTCCGCCCCCAGTACGAAAGCGTGTTCTCTCGGTAACTACGAGTGGCGGCACGACAGCTTCAAGTAAGTTTGATTCCCATTATTGTATGAACGAGAGCTGGCATTGAATTGGTGGTGTGCTTTCGACATGATCGTTAACCCCAGTTGATGAACATACAGTGTCGACATTGCACTTTGCATAAAACCACGCCCTCTTCCCGACCTCAGATGATGACTTCGCTCTAGCGCGAGTGGAGTAGGGGTCATATTTGACGTCTCTGTTGGCCGCCAAAGCGTACCGAATCACTTTCACATTGACAAACTTTTCTTCATCATAATCAGCTCGTCGAACCAGAATCAGCGCAGCGCGTGGATTCGCGGTTGGCTCACTGCCTATTATTATCAGTGTCAGCATGTCTCGCGAGATCAGAAAGATCATCAGGACGATGGCATCCTCCTGTGCCATCAACGAGACTAAGCTTTTGACAGCTCGACGCCACTCTCCACTCTCGGCTTGTAGCGCGTGCGAAAGTGCGAGAGCTGGTGAATGAGCCCGTGATCGAGAGGGTGTCGTGAGGTTGCTCGTTCATCTCGTGGTTGATGACGACGAGCAAGCGATCGAGACGGAGCGTTGGTTCTGAATCCACCAGCAAAATCGCGATCGCTGCGGCGAATACCCAGGTCGCAGCAGCCGATGAACCAGGGCGACGGCCGACGCTGTTGCGGAAAAGCAGTAGCGCGAGTTTGCTTGACGCTGGCAATGGCACACCGCCTGATGGCACGAACAAGAGCTCGAAGACTGATGTTTTCCCGAAACTGCGTCGGAAGTCAGGTAGTCTGCAAGATGTAAACACGGCAGCGGGGAACACGTCGCGAAGACACTCGGAGGTGAAATCAAAGAAAAAGAGCGCTCGGCAGCAGCAGGATCGACGACCCTCAGGCTGGAGCATGCCAACCTCCTCGTCGAGTTCCCCGCTGCCACAAATCCAATCTGGCTCGTCGCCGTCCAAGTCTCTCTCGAGGTTGTCGAGCTCGAGCCAGCCCAACACGGGCGGAAGACCGTTAAAATCGAAGAAAGCGGGGGACATTGAGCTCGTGCGCGAGGCCACGATCGACGTTGTCGTCAAGTATCAGCGTAAGTTCGTTGCCTGCATAGCAAGTAACATCTCGTTTCTGTAGCATGAGATACTCACGATGTGGTTGTTTGAGCAGTTGGCCAGTACGAGTTGAAGAAGTTCAAGCAATGCTTCAGACAGATCGATCTCGAGTACCCAAGCCATCCAGCACTTCGCTTGACTGTGAATCTCACATGGTAGACTAACCTTGGAATGCTCTCACTTGTGTGTCTTGTATGTAGTGCGAGTGGCGTGATCGACTACGATGAGTTCTTCGAGTTTATCGACGAGACCAAGACCCCGTTCTCTGAGGGACTCTTCCGCATGATCGATGCCGACAGCAACGGAACGGTACGTTTCATGTGACGATTCTCGACTTCAGGCAGATTCACTGACCCACGTTGGTGGCTTCCATTCACTCTTCAGATCGATTACGAGGAATTCGTGCATGCAATGGTTCTCTACTGCATGTACACTCGCGACGAGATCCTGCAATGTAAGTAAGCATAGTGTTCCAGACTCGTTTCAAGCAAGACGACACATCGATGTTGACGATGGTGGCCACACGCTGTCGCAATCCTCTCTCTTTGCTAGTCGCGTTCGACACGTTTGATCCAGCGAAGACGGGCTCGATCGGAGAGAAGGAATTCAAGCGGCTGATCAGCGTCGTGAACGACGGCAAACCGGTCTTCCCAGGCAACTTCAAGAACGCGCTCACAGAATTTGATCGGTACGCGTGGTGATAGATGTATATATACCCTCTCTTCACAGCAGCTCACACCTCTGGTTTCTCACGTTGTCAACAGAAACAAGGATGGTTTGCTGGACTTCGAGGAGTTCAAGATCATGAACAAGCGCTATCCGTTGCTGCTCTTCCCGTGCTTCCGCCTGCAGGACCGCATGCAAAAGTCGACGCTGGGCGAGAGTCACTGGCTGCAGCTCCACAAGCGGCTCTACCAGAAGCTCAAGCTCAAGAACTACCAAGTACGTTCGTGGAACTGTGTGGTTGTCAAGGCTCCAGACCATTGTTGCGCATCTATTGACTGACTGTTGCTCGTTGTTTATCACTGGTGTGTTAGCGCAAGAACAATGGCGCGTTGCCTGCGCTGAGCTTGGTTGGGACGATCCGGCGCTTCTTCCGTCTCGACGCCATGGACGTGTACCAGCCGTAACGCAGACAGACCCGCCTCACTCAGTCTGATTGTTGCTGTTTTCAATCGTCATCCTTTCGAGCACTAAATAAATACGACAGTGAGCAAAATCGCTCTCAGCGACCTACTAGGCAATCTACGAATGGCGCCTCGACGAAGACGAGTTGCTGGACGGCGCTGTGGATGTCACGTGGATCAGATCCAACGGGTAGATGGGCTTCCCGGACGCAATGTGCGAGAAGTAGATCACGGGCTCGGGGCCCCGCAGCGGCAGCGTCTCGACCTGGTCCGCGCGACACCACGTCGCACCGACGCTCTCGTAGTCCGGGATCGACTTTGGGAGCTGGTCGCAGTCAATTGGCTCGGCGTAGAAGATGAAGCGCATGCGCACGTACTGCGTGCCCGAGCGATGGTCTTTCTTTGGGTGGTACTCGATCTTGATCATACCCGTGAGCTTAATATCAATGCCCGCTTCCTCTTTCGTTTCTCGAATGGCGGCCTCGGCTGGGTTCTCACCGCTGTCGATGCGCCCGCCGGGCAGCCAGTAGCCCGAGTTCGCGAACTCCTGCACGAGCAAAAAGCTGTTGTATTTCTTGTTGTGGCACACGACGAGCGCGAACGAATAGAGCGTGGTCTCGGCCATACTGAACTCGCTCGTCATCTCGCCGCGACCGGGCGGGCCGTGGCCATTGTGCAGATGCACCTGGAACGGCCCGCGCGTGTATTCGCGGCAGATCGGGCACGTGATGCCCTCCGTGTTCTTCTCATTGATGTGGTACATGGGGCAGTGGCGCCACAGCTGGTCCTCGCTGAAGCCCGTCTTCTCGCAGAACGGACACGTGTAGCTGCCTCGCGTTCCCGGCAGCAGTTGGCTGCTGCTATTGTTGTTACTGCTATAACCATTGCTGTTGTTGTTACTGGGGTACTCGCCGCCGCAGGAGCTGATGAACTTCATGACGCGACGCACGTCGTCGAAAGAGCCCGTGACCATGGACGCACCCTCCTCGAAGCACTGGTAGCGCCCCATCGGATGCTCGATCAACTGCGCGCTGAAGACGCAGAGGAAGATCTGCTTGCTGATGGTGCGGATCATCTTGATGATCGGGTAGAGCCGCTGCGGCGGCAGGCCGCTCGCGCGCAGCAGCACGGCGTCGAACGGCGTGGTCGCCCGCATTCCCGATGACGACGGGTACTCTGATGTGGCAGAGGACCTGTAGCTGCCATTCGAGGAGCCGCTGCCTTGAGCGGACGAACGGGACTGTGGCTGATAGTGGTGGTTCGTGTTGGGCGGCGCTGAGGACGCGCGCGCGTGGGTCTGCAGTAGCTGGCGGCGGATCTCCGTCTCGTTCGCACACGCGATCTCGGTGATGAAGCCGTTAGTCGTGAACGCCTGCACGCACGCGTTGTCGAATGAGTCGAGCGGCACGTCGTGGCTTGCGGCGTTGCGGATCACGAGCGCGCGCTTCATGACTTGTCGTGTCCTGCTTGATGGGATCTGCACCAAACGAAGAATTCACAGTAAACGTTATATGATTGTTAGACTTGCTGCTAGCTGTTATTTGTTATTTGTTGATATTTTTACTTTTTCTGATGAAAAAATACATAGTTTAGAGCGCAATGATTTGTCATATTTTCTAAAAAAAACGTGAATAAAAAACACCTTCATTTGTGTTGTTATGTGTAGTGTGTACCACGCTAACCATCACAAAATACATTGAGGTGCACGAAAGGACACACTCACGGACTGCCTATCGAGGAACGCACGAGATCACGCGACTAACCAACCATGAGCGACGACGAACTCGACGAGCTCGAGACCAAGGCACGTACGCTGTGCTCATCTTCACGTATCTGAGCCCATTGCCATGAGTTCGTTGCTAACACCGCTGTTACATCGTAGCTGGAAGACGTGACACGCCAGAACGAGGTTCTCAAGCAGGAGAACGAGCTGCTTGAGTCGTACCTGCAGCACAACGCGCAGGGGCTCGCAGGTAGCGATGACGAGGAAAAGCGCGACGGCGACAAGGGTGAGAAGAAGGGCCAACAGGCGCGGCAGCGCCGTGCGCGCGCGCAGGTTTTGCTCACGATGGACCAGAAGAACGACCTCTGCAGCACGGAGCTCGAGGCCGCACAGAAGGAGCTCGAGGAGACGCGGCGCACGTCCGAGCGACTCATCGACACGCTGCGCGCCGTGCTTGAGGAGACGGACATTCGCATCGCCGAGCTCAAGAAGGACGCGTACGAGTTCAAGCGCGACATCGTGGTCGGCGCCGAGAACTTTCGCACGGGCAAGACGATCGCCGAGAAGATGATCCGGTACATGGAGGAGAAGCTTCGTCAGAAGGACGCAATCGTCGAGAAACTCCGTCTCAAGAACGCGACGCTCAAGAGCCAGGCGCAGAAGATCGACGCGCAGCTGCGCCACAAGGAAGAGATGGGCGACGCGCTGCACTACATCGACTTCCACCAGCTGCAGATCGAGAACAAGCAGTACGTCGCGACGATCGAGGAGCGCAACGAGGACCTGCTTAAGCTCAAGCAAACCACGGGCAACACGGTGCAGGTGCTCAACAACCTCAAGAAGAAGCTCCACGAGCTGCTCGAGGAGAGCGCGTGGCTCCAGAATGAGATCCAGAGCCGCACGGAGCTCAACGAGAAGATCATCGAGGAGATCGCGCTCCTTGACGACCGGAACCAGAAGGACGAGAAGAAACTGCACAAAGCCCAGGTGCAGCAGAGCGCCGAGCCGAGCAAGGACATGCCCCAGGTGCGTTTTTGTATATGGGTGTATACCTAGCCTCAATAACGCTTGTGATTCATTGGATCTACTGGATGTATACGATGTGGCTAGATCCTGGACTACGTGGCCCAGAAGGCCAAGATGTACGAGCTGCAACAGGAAATCAAGAACTATGAGCGCAAAGTGGAGATCGCTGAGCGCGCCACGAAGCTCACGCGCGCCAAGTCCATGCACTCTAGTTGAGCTTACAGTTGGTGCGGGCCCCTGGCTCCATAGTAGGCTGGGTGTATAGTAATGGAGGAATAGAAGAGCCATCGGATTCAAGATGCAGAGCGGTGACGAAGTCTGAGGTAGGCTCTCATTTATTCAGATTTGAGTGTAACTTAGCAGATTCCCATGGTCGTGAACTGTTAGGAGCTCTTAATGTCGTCCGAGTTTGCATAGTCTTGGGACTCGAGAATCTGCAGCAAGTAGCTCAGGTAGTCATCGTCCAGTGACGAGAGAGACGAGTCGCTCTCACCATCGTCTTTCACTTCACTCCAGTCCTCCATCTTCGCATCATTGTCTAGCTCAGCTCTGGCGTCCTTTGCGTCTGCGCTCAGACTGAGACTAGGAAGCGATTCGCTGTGGTGGCGCATCGCAATTGTCTGAATTCCTCTGCGCGTATTGAGAGCCATTGCCGTCTCGACCGCGTCCTCGTCACCCTGTACGTCCCGACACAGTGTCGCCATGTCATCGTCCAACCGGTGCTCGGCACGGACGACACGCTTACGGTCCTTACGCAGCCCGCGCACGCGCCGCGCGACCTTCTCGTAGTACT
>JAASGT010000272.1:0-32851 GCA_023334315.1 Globisporangium alternatum | reverse complement strand
CTCAGAGTACCCAAGGTTTTATATATCAGCATTGTAGGTTTTATATGTAGGAGCGAGGTTTTATTCATAAAACCTCTAGGAGCCCTTGAGGCTAAGTAGGAGTAGCGACAGGAACCATAACAGCTTTTCAATTCTGTTGCAATTTTGCGTTCAAGCACTCAAGTCTTCTTCCCTCCAAGTCGGGACGCTTCCTCACTACGCACAAGCGTGCAAGCCGTGTTTGAGGGACTGTCGTAGTACAGCGCCCTCTTACACTTTACGACGTGGATTTTCACGATCAAATCGATTTGAGTGTTTACCATCCTCATTTTCACGCATGAGACTTCGTCTCAGTCGCTAACAAGATAATACTTCGAAAGCCCTTGCTCTGAACTCCTTGTATGCATATTTGCAGTCTAAACGGTCGGGTGCAACCGTTTGAAAAAATCGTGCCCTTATGAAAAAAATGTCAGAAAAGAAAAAAAGTTGCTGTTTCAAATAACAAATTCGTTAGCAACCACAACAGCAAATGATTTGCAACCTAGAGCGTTCAGATCGCCAGATGATCGTGAATTTGTGTCTAACGCTTGGCTTTGATCGGAATTGATCCGGAAAGTTAGCTCTGAGATTACCCCCGAATTTGGGTTTATTTGACTCAGACTGGGTATTAAAAGCTGATTTATATAATTTATACACTTTTAAACATATAAATGCCTTTTTTATTGAATAAATTTAGAGATGATGTGCGATCTTTGAAGGGTGTGAAGTAACATGCAAAGGAAAGGAACCCGACAACGAAGACGCGAGCATCTTTGGACGCCGGTTCAGAACCGAAAGAGACGACGACGACGACGGACGCCATGGGCTGCTGTTTTTCGCGCGAAGACGACCGCTTTGACGGTAGCGAGGCACTGTTGCCCAAGGGCAAGCTCGCGTATGTATCTCCGTGTTCATGCACTAATGCTCGACCTTGTTGAGTGTTGTGATGCTGTGTGACACATACTCATGCTGTTTTTCCATCGCTTCTGTGGATGTGTGCAGTGAGAAGAGTGTGCGTGAAGAGTATGACCATATTGACGTCGCCAAGAAGGCTGCGAAGAATGGTGCGCATGTCGGTGGATACAAAAGCCCCGAGCCGTCTCTGACCGTGCAGCATGCACATGTCCATAGCCAGCAGCAGCACAGCCACAGCCATGGGCATGGGCATGGGCACAGCCACGGACAGGAGCATGAGCGCGAACAACACCAGAGCCACGCTTCTCCGCCACCGAAAGTAAAGACGGTGGTTGAAAGCGTGGACTTGCTTGGGCTGAACAAGCCCGAGCCGCCTTCGACGCTTTCTGCTGAAGCGTCGCCGTTCCAGCCGCTGTCTGCTGACGCACCACCGTTCGAACCGCATGCTGCAGTGCCTGTCGCGAATGCAAAGCCTCCGTCGCCAGTTGCGACTACAGCCACAGCAGATTCGGCGTCACCACAGAAAGTAGATCCAAAGCCTGATTCTCCGCCGTCAGTTGCAGCACCAGCGTCTCCGCCGAAAGTGGCGGAAAGTGGCGCCAAACCGGTTGAAGTCAGTGAAGCCCACATTGCCTCACCGTCAATTGAGAAGCCCGTGTTGCCACCCAAGCCGCTGGAGCGGAAACTGTCTGCGAATGCCAAAGTTGCTTCTTCAGCTGCGACATCGACCTCAACGGATGACAATGACGACAACGACGACGCTGGCGATGAGAAACCCCCATCGACTGCATCAAGCAGTGTGTCGAAGAAGTCGAAGAAAAAGAAGGTATGTCTTTTTGTATTTGGATTGGTAATGGTCAGTGGCTCTAATGAAACCTCGTGTTGTGTATGTAAACCCCACAGAAAGGAAAGAAGTAAGTTGTGACGACAAAGCTGGACAACGCAAGCAGCCGACTAATGCTTCGCAGCGATGGAGAGGAGCGACACAGCAAAATGGTTTCATCGTGAAGAATTGCATATGCGCACACCGCATCAGCTGCAATGAAGAGAGAGAGAGAGAGAGAATAAGAGAGGATGATTGAGAGAGAATTGGCCACGAGAGCAAGACTCCGACGTGGCGTACGAATGAAAACGATCAAGAGAGTGGTCTGTTGTGTGTAAGTTTGTCGTTTTGATTCGTGAGAAGAAGGAATCACCCAATCGACATCCGTAATCTCTTCTTGCGTCTCGCGAGAAATTCGTCGTCGTCGTCGCGCAGTCCAGTACGCAGCCGCTTCTCCTGCTGGTGCTTCTCCGCCATCTCCATTAGATCACTCGCGATCTTGGTCAGCTCTTTGATTTCTTCACGTAGAAGCGCGCTCTGGCTGCGCTGTTCCTGCAGCTCGTCGTCTTGTGTCTTTACTTTGCTCCGCAGCTGGCCGTCTGCTCGCTGTAGCTGCTCAGCTTTGCTCACCAGCACCGCCTTCTCGGTCTCGAGCTGGTCGATCTTGGCGCGCAGCTCCCTCTCTGCGTCGCCGTTCCTGTCCTGTTTCGCGAGCGCAGCCTGCGCGCTCTGTCGCAATACGCGGCACTCTTTCTCCAGCGCAAGCAGTTGCTCCTGTGCCATTTGC
Organism: Globisporangium alternatum; assembly: GCA_023334315.1. NCBI lineage: Eukaryota > Oomycota > Peronosporomycetes > Pythiales > Pythiaceae > Globisporangium > Globisporangium alternatum. The sequence continues at coordinate 30,308 of JAASGT010000272.1, read as the reverse complement.
TCAGCGCGCTTGGCGATCTCCATTTCGCGAAGCAACGAGGACGTGTCGTTGCGGTGTTTCTCCTCCAATTCGAGCTTGATGCGCTCCAGTGACGCGACGCGTTGCTGGTCCTTGTTGTCGAAGCGGTGCTGGAAATGCGAGATCGACTGCGCTAGTACGGTCTCAGTCTTCTGGTACTTAAACACCTGCACATCCAGGGACTCGACGCGCTCTTGTGCACTCAGTAGAACGGCATTCTGCTTCTCAAACGCCGCGTGCAGGTTCTCGCGCGCAGCTTTCTCGGCCTCGAGCGCCGCGACCAGCTTGTCCACGTGCAAGTCATCTCGCATGCCGTTAAGCGTCCGCTTGTGGTCCTTCATGATCGCATCCACACCATTCTGCAGCAGTTGATGGCGATCCGCTGCTTGTGCGTTGCTGCGCTGGAGCTCCTGGATCTGGTGCTCCAGGTCCACGATCTGCTTCCGCAGCACGAGCATCTGCTCATCCGCCGCGATCTTCGTCTCCAGACGCGCCTGCTGCATTTTCACCCGCAGCTGCGCTGCCGAGAACTCGAGTCTGTACTGTCTGTCGTCGTCGCCCTCCTGTGTCTCGTCCTTCTGGTCGCGGTCGTGCTTTTCCAGCGCGGGTGCTTCCTTTGCCTGCTGCTTCTCATTCTGACTGCGTTTCTGATCATTGCCAGCCGCCACAATTGCGCCTGTTGCTAGATCTTCAGTACGCGCACCCCTGGCGTCGTTTACTGTGTCGTGCAACTTCTCAGCGCCCTTCTCCGCCGCCTGCCGCTGCTCCATCTCGCTCGTCTTCTGTCGGACGCTATGAAGCTTTCTTTTGTGTGTGTGCGTGTTTGTTGGCGGGCTTCATTCGGAAATTCAAAAGGCGCAATTCCTAAAAAGCCATTTGTACCGATCAAAGCGATACACAAAGATGTGTATCAAGTAAAATGGCACACTGTACCACACCCAGCGGCTCCGAATTCCAACTTCCACCAAAAGCACCACTGGCGTTGGCCAAAAACGCAACGCAATGTGGGGCGCGAGACGGAATGCGACGCCGCCGCTGCCCGCTCTGCGAGGGCCGCTCACGGCCCCGCCCATGGCACCCATGGTCCTCACGGCGATGGCCGCTTCCTATTTCGTGGACCAGCGCGCATCCTCATCATCGCCCGCGCTGAACGCGAAGGCCGACGAACAGAACAGCAAGCAGACGTCGTCCGACTGCGTCTCGTCCACGGTGCTGCTCGTGTATCGCGGGCTCGGCGCGGGACTCGCGTGGACCATCGGCGTCGACGGCTACGCGCTGCTGAACGCACCCAACTCGCTCTGGGAGGAGCGCATCGCCGGTAAGAAGAACGCGACGATCCCGAAGGAGATGGCCAAATCCTTCGCGTGGCTCTGCGGCCGCAACATGTTTGGCTTTGCGAGCTTCCTCGGCATCTTTGGTGGTGTCTCGTGCAGTCTCGAGAAGCTGCGCGGCAAGAACGACTTGCTGAACCCGTTCGTCGGCGGATTCTCGGCCGGACTCGCGCTGCTACCCGGTGAGCTGCGCAGTCCGCGCGCGATCCTGACGAGCGCCACGCTCTGTGGCGTCGCGTCCATGGGCTTCCACTTCTTCATCCCATCGACTGGCCAAAACAAGAACGAAGGCGGCGAGTATGCATACACAGATGAAGGTATGTAGAGGTGATTTGATAAAATTAACGAGTGTCCTAATAAACAAACAGCGAAGAAGGATTCGAAGGTGGTCGACACTTGCAATTACGCGGTGGAGGTATAAATAGCCTTGTGTGACTGCATGTGCTATTATTATCTCAATGCCGGTAGTCAGTGTCTGACAGCCCTTTCGGGGTTGTCAGACTGATGAGAAACCATTAGAGCTCTGCGTTGAGAGAGAGAAGCATGCGCGAGCGGCGCCACCAGAGCGGCAGCAGCAACGCAAACCAGCGGCCGGTGTCCGCCGTCAGTCCCAGTCGGCAAGCTCCTCCTCCGCTTCACCACCATCCGCATCATCCTCATCAGACAGTGTCGCTCGTGGCAGCATTGCCACGCAACCAAGTGCACGAGCTGTTGCTCTCGTCGCCGTCGCGGAAAGAGGCTGCTCTTGCAAGTGCAGCAGCGAGCAAGAGTGGGGCGGCGACCGCGAGACGGCCAGTGCCGGTCGTGGTGTCGGAACGACAGCAGCAGCTACAGCACTCCAAGCGGCGGATTCAGGTGAGCACATGTAGGTGGATCGGGTATCACTCATGCCATAGCTCACGCTTTAGACACCGTATGACTCGTGTTTAGAGCGCACGAGGCAGCAGCGAACGACAGCTCGGTAGTGACCTCGAAGCTTTGAACCAGGCTCAGCAAAGGTGAGGAAGGTGCAAAGCCTAGGTCAATACTGTAGGCTCACCTCTCGTTCGTAGTACTTACCGCTGTTTCATCTGCAGCTTGCCGAAGCTCAATCACCAGACGACAGCTCTAGGCTGCAACGACAAAGTGCAGTGGGCGGTCAAAGTCACCGAGCCAGCTTCTAGTAGCAGTGACAAAACCACCACTACCACTCCAGTGAACATTCGAACCGAGTTACAGCGACCGCAGTCGAACCCTAAGGAGCTGGGCGAGTTCTGCGATTTGCTGCGCGACCGCTACGACGGAAAGCGCAGCCTGCGGACCGTGTTCCTAAACTGGGACCGCGACAAAGACGGTCGGCTGAGCGGCAAGGAGGTGCGCGAGATGATCAACACGCTCGGGTTCGCCACACGCCTCGGCCCCGAGAAGGTCGAGGTCGTCATTCAGCATATTGGGACGCTGCCGTCATCGTACGTCATTTCATCACCACCACAAAGTGAATCTGCTGGGAATCAGATGAGTCTAAAACCGTGTTTTGCGTATATGGATGCTGCTTTGAAACAGGAGTCTTCGATACGAGGACTTTCGCGGCTTCATCTACGGTCGTCCCGATGTTGCTAATCGAGCAAGCGCTGGCGGCGGTGGTAATGGGTCAGCAAAGCCCCCGACAGCGTCACACGATCCAATTTCGTCTAGCAATCCAGTACTCGGATCAGATCAGACGTTGTACCCTGACGTCAATCACGTGCTCAACATATTGCGCAAGAAGTACGCGGCGCGCAAGTTCCGCAAGGTGTTTCGCGACTGGGACGGGGACAAAGACGGCTGTATCACGATGCACGAGTTGGACACGAACCTCCGGCGCCAGGGTGTGCGTCTCGCACCCAACCAGGTGAAGGACCTCTTCGACAGCTACGACAGCGACCAGGACGGCCGACTGCAGTACTCGGAGTTCGTGAAACTGATCTTCGGTCCCGTGCAAGATCTCCATGGGAAACCGTCAGTTCAGGTGCGAATCAAAGAGCAGGCAGAGCTCAACAGCCCAGCTCACGACCCGTTCCTGATTCTGCGCAACTCGGTTCTCGAGAAGCCAACAGGCGTTGATGTAATGAACTTATCAAGGCTATTGCTTGCGTCAGCGGATTATTCTCATTGATGCTGACGATGTGATGGCGTTGCGCGATAGGAGGACGCGATTCGAGCGGCCGTGCAACGCAAGGTCAAAGCGTTTGCGCCACGTATCAACGACGCGTATGCGGCTTTTGACGACGACCACAGCGGCAACTTGTCCTACTCGGAGCTTCGACAAGGGGTACGATCTTGCATCTCAACCTTACTTCGCACTGCTTGCTGACAAATATGTTGTATGCACTCGTAGCTGAAGCAACTGGGCTTGCAGTTCACCGATCGAGAGTTCCGCCACCTAGCACAAGCTGTGGACACTGATGGCAGCGGCGAGATCAGCTACAAGGAGTTCAGCAACCTGTTCAACCAGAAGCCAGCAGCGCCGCAAGGTGGATCTCGTGGGGGAACTCCAGTGACTCCGCAGCCAGTACCAGAGACACCAGAGAAGGACAAAGTGGCTCGCCCCAAAGCTGCGACTTTTGACTTCACGCACCTTTCACGGCACGTGTTTTACTTGCTTCGACATAATGAGACGTTGCATCGTCTTGGCTAATGAAATTCGTAATCGCTTCGTGGAATTCAGAAAAATGAAGGTGCCGACTCGGCACGGGCAGACTCCAGTCCACGACACAAGGGGACTGCTATGGTGCGTCCTCATAGTATTGGGAACATAGTTCCTACTGTCACGCCAGCTCTAATGGCTCTCTTGCTTCGAATGGCTGTGTCTAGGCACGCAGAGCGAACATCGGATGGACCGGCCAAGGCGCGGTTCGTGACCGAGACCCAGTTGTACGGATCCGGGCAGCAGTTCAAGCAGGCATCTGGAACCTCACAGCCGCACTCTTCGTCTTCAGTGACGACCACACTTGGTCAAGAGGACAAACAGCGTAAGAACGCCAACTTTGTGAGCAGACTACACCGAATACGAGCGCAGCAGCAGGACTACAACGCCAAGACCGAGCATCTCCACGACGCGTACGACAAGAGCCAGGAGCGGCGCACGCAGACGCTGCACAAGCACCAGCAGCGGTACACGCACTCTATCGAGGAGCAGCGGTCACCGCTGCACCATGAGTCCTCATCTCGAGGCCATCAAGTGTAACCACCACCAAAGTCAACAAGACGAACACCCAAATGTAGCCATGTTGGTTGGAGCTGCTCACACGTCGCAGAAACAGTTCACATATTTGATGTGCACCACATGATTTACTATATTGTTAGTGTGCGTCACACTATTTACACGGAGGATACCCTTTGGGCCATCTTCACAAATATCAAGCACAAAGACTAGCATGATGCGCGAGGTGTTCGAGGCGTTCTTGACGGACCCGATCCACATCAACGAGGATATCTACGCGCTGTGGCTGGAGGGACACAACGTGAATGACGCGTTGCTGATCCGGCTGCGCACGCCCATCGACCTGCCCGTGCTAGGCGACGAGCAGAAGCTGCAGGAGCTGCTCTGGCGCGACACCGTGGACCAGTACCGCCTCTACGAGAAGCTCGAGCACTACCTCATGCAGCCGAGCCTCTTTCGCTCGCAGCTGCTCTTCCAGATTCCACCCATCCAGCAGCACTACATGATCGAGCGCTACTACTCGCTCGACGGCCAGGTCGGCCGCTGGCTCGTGGGCAAGAAGCTCTCGGCCAAGCTACAGAAAGACCTCGACGAGATCAGCGACCAGGCCCAGCGCACGCTCAAGAGGTATTACGTCGTATGCATTAGCACTGGAGCTAGTATGACTATGGTACACATTGCTAATGAGCTCTATGGTCGTATGTGTAGCTGCCGGCGCCAGCTGGAGAACCTGAGCCGCGTGTACTCGGCCATGGAGGACCGGAGCTTCCAGGGCGTGTTGTTCAAGGCGATCAGCGAGCTGTACCTCATCTCGGAGAAGCTCGCGAGCAAGTACGCGTGCGTCATGTTCCTGCAGCACGCGCGCTTGGAGATCCACCCGACGCATCGCGTCACCGGCTTCCTCACGTGGCACGACCTGCTCTTCTTTGCGGCCGTGCTCATGGTGCACTGGATCCCGCAGCGCACGCAGCTGCCGCTATTGGAACGGGGGCGCAGTGCGCCAAGTGGGGACGCCGGCTTGGCTTCACCAAAGGCGTCGTCGCCTTTTAGTCACCATCAGCAGGGACAACACATGGGCATGGCTCTGTATACTGCCAAACCGCCGGTGGTCGAGAACGGTGCTGAGATCGGCTTGAGAGTGGGCGACGACTGGCCCTCAATCGCGTTCTTGCAGGAACGACTGCATCCGCTATGTGTACGCGCCACGAACGGACTGGACCTGGGCGCGCGGCTGACGAACCATCTGCGCGACCTCAAGGCGCATCTGATCAACGACGCCGAGACGCTGGCTGTGTTTCGCCGGAAAGTGATAGCGCACATGGGCTCCATCTACCAAACGGACGCCCTGCACGACTTGTCGGTCAAACTCTATCTGATCGTCCACGGGGTACGTTGATTGGAATTAATGGTGGTCTGTGAATGCCCACAAACTGACTCGACCTTTGTATGCGGTCACTGAAAACGCTGTAGTTCCTGACGATTGGCGCAGGGCTCTCGCAGCCAAAGGAGCTCAAGGACCTCCTGGAGAACCTCATCACGATGATCGTGCGTGTTTTGAAGGACTGCGGCGTGCAGCTGGCTCAGCTTAACGACCTCTTCAGCGCCCTCATCGAGTACGTTACCCCATTTTTTATTTCTTTGGGTGTTGCTGCATTAAGACCACATTTCTAACACGCTCACTTATTTTTTGTAAAATTGTGAGCAGCTCGCTCGCGGAGCTCGACGCCTGGTACCTGCACGCGCCGGAGACGCGCGGGTCGCTGCTCTCGAGCTGGGAGCGCTTCCTAAGCGTCTGCCGCGTTCTCATCCTCACCATGTACGCCCGGATAGACTGAGTTCGTACAGCAGCAGCTGTGTCTTAATACAGGGAAAACCAGTCAGTCAGTCGTCTGCAATAGTCTTTCATTATTGGCTGCCTCATATACATATTCTCATCATCACATTCACATAGATAGTACTACTTTTACTCCTTCATCCCTTTCCTTGTCTCCTGAAGCTGCTAGATAATGGCTGCCTCAGTTCAGCTCAGCACTTCGACGTCCGCTTCGGTGTACGCGTGCAGACAGCCGTCGTCCGTGAGCTGCGAGGCGCCGAGCAGCTTGACGGTCGAGAACGGGTCGCTCACAAGGTTAAACAGCCCCGTGGCGAGGTCCGCACGCGGCTCGAGCTTGAAGATGCGGCCGTCCAGGTTGAAGTAGAAGAGCGTGACGAATGGGAAGGCGTACTCCTGGCCGATGAGCCGCTGCACCATGGCCTCGTCCTCCAGTATGGGCTTGAAGAAGTGCTTGATCGTGTCGCGCGAGATGCGCAGCGTCGAGATGCCCTGCACCTTGATCAGGTACACGGTCGGGTCCTCGCTCTCGAGCGGCTGGATCGAGTCCACCTGCAGCATCATGTTCGCGTGGTACCGCGAGTAGTTCTCCCATTGCAGCAGGAACGTGTCGAGATCGTGGAATGCCGGCGACTGCACGTCGTTGAGCATGATCGAGCGCAGCAGCGACTCGAGCACCTGGCCGCGGTCCGAGCTCTTCGCTGGGTCGTAGCCGCGCGCAAAGTGCCGGTAGTACTCGTGCACCTTGTCGGCTACGAGGCCTGCGGCGTTCGCGTGGCGCACGAGCTGGATCGACTGCATGAGGATACGCGTCTGCTCGAGCTCGTAGATCTGTCGCTGCATGTGCTCGAGGTCGCCCTGCATGAACACCTCGCGTGCTGTCACGCGCCGGAAGCCCACGTAGTCGTACCCGAAACGGCTCAGATTGCGACAGTTCTTGGACTTGCGTCGCGCGCGGCGCACACGTGTGCGATTGCCATTACTGCTCGTGTCCATGGCTTGTAGTGGCTGCGGATACAGCGCCAGTTGCGAATCGACTGGCGGCGGCAACGGCGTCTCAATCACAGCGAGCTGTGACGAGTCGGGCAGCAGCGCGAGTGCAATGGGCGCCGGCGGCGGCGGCATGTGCGCGGCACCGCGTTGAAGCCCGGCGTCACGTCGCCGGCGCCGCTGCTCGTTGCGGGAGATGTGCGGGATCGAGAGCATGTCTGCTTGGAGCGAAACGCCCGTCCGCTCGCTGGCGTGCTTGTGTGTTTTTGTGCTGGACTGTGGGCTGTAGGAAGAGCGTGCTGAGCACGTGTGGTCCAGAGCGTGGGTGGTGCGTGTGACTGGGCGTCGAGGGAGTCTGGGCGCATGCACGCAGGCGACAGGAAGAGCACGAATGAATGAGCGCGTGCAGACGGCGGGCTGTCCGTCCGATCTCAGGGCGTCTTTGTTGTGTGTTGAGCTCTTCGCTTCTCACTTTTATGTGAAAACTGAAATGCGTTAAAAAAAATCATACAAAATTCAAGTAATCAGCAGCCAGGAACTGCCAAAAGATTACGCTGTTTTTCACCAAAAGCTTATTAAAAACAGCTTGGTTGCAAAGTCGACATGTTTTATTTTATTTTAGGAAAATATTTCTTGAGAAAAACGTTTTATTGAAATGTGAGAACGTCATTTTATCGGCTTGTATCGCAGACGTACACTGAATCGGGAAAATATGACGACACACCATGCAAATGAATCAACGCATTTGTCAACCACAAAAGCCACGAAGCCAACGATTCTGGTCTCCCTTCTTCCGCCGCTGAGCATCTTGCTGACGCTACCACTTGGAGGAAGACAGTTGGTGCAATAATCTAAAGCGCCCAGTCTGTCGAAAGGTTGCCAACAGGTGCTCCAAACCAAGAACGGATGATACGAAAGACAAGTGAAGTCACGACCAGCAACCAGTGAGCAGTTGGGTTCCAAATGTGTCCAATTGTGTTACGAGCGCGCTCCGTCTAATCCGTCCAGCTCGAGTCAAGAACTCGAGTCAAGAGCTGGACGGATCACTTGCTCTTTTCTCTCTCTACCTCTACTTAATAGAAAGAACGTGTGGTGAAATCTGATAAGAAGCTGCTGGGGATTGTGCTGTCTTGAGAATTGTAGCTGTCAGAGCAGCTCTGTATTGTGAAGATCGTCGCTTGAGGAGGATTCTTCATGGCGGAAACAATGACACAAGTGGATCATCATCGTGTCTCATGGCCAGCACACGAATTCATTTGCGCATTTACAATCTCAAATTTTGGCTTTTGTTTGAGCTCTTGAACACTGTCAACTCACAAGAAAATCGTACAAGAAAGCAGGAAAATATCCAATTTTCAAGTACACCAAAACTTGGCAATGATACATCAAGTATTTTTACACCATAGTGTACGCAAGGTGTTTGCAAATGTGTTGATGATTTTGCTGACCAGAAAAGTGAACATTAATACAATCTCTTCAGAAGTTGCTATCTACAAAAAATACTTTATTGTTGTATTGTTTCTTCTACTTTCCGCTCGTCGACTTAAGAAAGAAGTTTTGCATATTTGAGCGTTTAGAACAGAATATGTTATATATAGCACACAACCTGTTACAGGTAGTGAGATGAAAAGTTGTGTGGAATCCGCTGCAAGCAGCTCTTGAAACTACAAAATATCCAAGAGCTGCTTGCAGGGGCCAAAGTTGGGCACCGTAATCATGCTAATTATACGCTCGTCATAAATAGAAATGCTGCAAAGTCGACAGCAGAATAAAAGTAGAAAACTGGTTTTCATAATGTATTTCAACTCCGAACTACACAGGCACTGTTTGAGGTATCGAAGTTAAGCGAACTTGCTCGTTGTGAGCCTTATACGACGTTTGAGCCGAACGGAAAGCTTGCTGATGTTGGTGGTACCACATCCTGAAGGTATACCATCTGCTTGGCGTCGGTCTGCAAGTGCTGCTCTCGAGTCGTAATTTATGCCGTAATGTGTATTTTGTATCGCCCGGAAAAATGTCACTTAGAAGATCTCGCTGCTCGAAATGTTGCTCAACTGAGAAAAATACTTCCATTTTTCTCATACTGTCGAGTTAAGCGGCAGTTTTGATTATTAGTCTGGATTAAAATGTGACTTAAGTTACATCTGATCCGCTAAAATGACAAGTCAAGAGTTGCGTTTTAAAACTTCAAGTTTGTCAAATGAAGTCTCTAAATATCGACGATTACCAAAATGCTAAAGCTGCGAAATCGTGACAAATCGTTGTTAGAATCAAATAAAAATCACGTCGATATTACGTGATTTTTACTTGATTCGTTATGATTTTTTACTTTCATACAGCTACACTTTTTTAAATAAACATGCTTAGATTTTAGCTGAATCACAAAGTCGACAAAAGGTCAATTGATTTTTCTGAAACCTGGATGAACTGAAAATCTGAAAAGTGGTTTCCCGATATCAGAACAGCTTCAATCAACGAGCACATGGCGAAAATCGTCTGTGTTATGCGTGGCACGAGGTAGCGAGACATCGAAGGCATTCCCTGTTTCTTCGTTGCTCATGATGTTCCCTTTCTTTCACAAAACAGAGACACCTTCAACTTATTGGCACGTCTTGTTTGACTCGCTCGTCGGCTCCCACCAGCACCAGCAGCACGACGGCGCATTCGGCGGCGGCGGCGCCCACTCGCGCAGGTACGTGAGCTGGTCGATCTGCCGGAAGATGTCGTCTTCCGACTCTACGTCCACACCGAAAAAGCAACAACAACGTCATTGAAATTCGTTCACACAGCATACCAAGGTGAGTTAGTCTGTGAGAAGCGAGTGTTGCCAAATGACATTGTGATAATACACTTGAAAAATGGATCTTAGGTACGCACCTAGCGTTGGGCGGTCTCCAACAATTTCGAGCGACCTGCTGGCCTTGAGCTGGCGAAGACCCTGTGAAAAGCAGCACCAAGCACGAACTCAGCATCTACATAATAAACTGAACGAGACGTTTTGATAAAGAACCAGCGCACCTCGATCCAGTACATGGCCGCGTGGTGCGAGACGGCGCGCAGCGTGATCACCGTGCCGTTGATGCCGAGTCGGAACACGCGCGCTTCGTTCGGCGCTGCAAAGGCAAAACAGAGAATATCACGCTACTGTTAAGACGCCTCGGAAGTTCACCACGCAGCCACAGCAAGCGCGCGTGGGGGCGAGGCGACGGATGGATAAAAAGAGACGCAGTCACTCACAAACACCGCTATCTTGCACGAGAGCGATCTCCGACGCCTTCCGGACGTCGGTTGTCATGACGGTCACCTGATGCGTGGACTGAGAGAGAGGCAGAGAAATACACATTGACGTTAGTACATGCGTAGCAATACCTCGATGAGCCCATGAGAAGTACGATAACGCACGTGCACACGGTAGACCATGAGCTGGAAGTCCACGGTCTGGAATAGGAACGGTCGCCAGGAGCCGTCGAGCTTCTTGTACTCGAGGAAGCCTGAGAGTCCTCCTGCACAGCATAGCAGCACGCAGTTAGCCTCAGCTTCGCAGATTAACACAAGCTCATAGCTTAGGGAGAGAAGACCGACCTCCTTCGTCGCAGATGATGCTCACGCTGCTGGCCCGTCGCCGCGAGAACGCGTAGTATGCTGTGAGGTCCGCGCTGTCGCTCGTCGCGGTCACCGCGTTGTGGAACGACTCGCGTCTCGTTCGCAAAGCCTCATCGCGCTCGCCGTCTCTCGCTCTGTAGCTGATGCTGCGCCGCTGCTGCTGTTGCGGTTTGTCCGTCTCGGCGCTGGCTCGCACGGCCGCGTGCTCGTGCGACGAGAAGCGCCGCAGAATCTGCTCTCTCGGCGGCGTCGCTCTCTCGGACGCGGGTGGCGGCGGTGGCGCTGCTGGGGATCGCCACGACGGTGAAGGGCGGCGCGCGTCCATCAACACGCGCGCAGATGGAGGAGGATGGAGGGTGGCGCGCTTGGCCTAACAACAGCCGAGAGCTGTTGACATCGAATTCGAAAGCTAAAAAGGATGTGGAAGGGTTTCGTTGAAAGCATTGTTAAAATGTGAGCCCTTCATATTGTGTTTCTCTTACAAACATTGAGATTAAATAATTACTAGAAAGCTCGTTGCTGTACTACGCATATCGACAGGTGAAATGAAACCAACAACAAAATCATTTTAAACGGACCAAATAGTCAGAGTCGTTTGAAAGAGCGCTTGGTACCAAATCAAATTTAATAGGCTTATCAAATCGGGTTTGATATCCAAAAACCAAGCAAAAACAAGAACAGCAAACATGCGACTCGGAGCGCTGGCACTTGCGATCATCCTGCAGAAATACAACTGACGCCGTAGACGCCGAACTACCGTTCTGCTGCGGCTCAAAGACTTGTTACACGAGCGCAACAACGTTTCGTCGCCATCACTGCTACTTGACCACAGACGTGGCTTGGTACGTTATGCACAAGGCTCGAGACCGACCGATCTTCTTGGCGATGGTGTTGGTCTCCCCATAAATGTTTGACGTCTTGCTCGTTTTTTACAAGCTCTACGTCGTCAAGAGTGGACCGGGTCGTCGCGGCAGGCCACCTCGAATCCCCCACAAGCACGCTGTTCTTGCCATGCTGCTGCATTTCTACACACGCTGTCGGTCATATAGCGCTCATGGAACTGTTTGCTGTTCCCCTAAAACCATCTCGCGCGTGCTGAAGCACGCAGAAGCACTAATATCGTTACTGCGGGAGATTCTTGCTGTTGGGATATACTATCCGTCGATCGATACGCAGCGCGCTTGGGTGGCGGCGACGCAAGCGCGTGAGCCGCTCGTAGCAGGCGTGTTCGGCTTCGTTGATGGCAAGAACCTGCGCGTTCAGGAGCCAACAGATGCCGAGCTGCAAAACGCTCGTTATAACGGTACAAATGCTTATGTGAATTGCTGTATGTAAGCTTATGCGAACTGTTGATTAAATGCATGCTTGCATTGTGTGTCTACTTGCCAACTAGGTTGGCTTCATGCTGTCTTGGTCACTAGCGTTCTATTTTACGGCGTCAACGGCACTTTGATTTGGGAGCGGCACAACTGTCCAGGCCATGGAACGACGGTGAGATGAGTCGAGCTATTCAAGAGAAGCTCGCCAACCCAGCTCTTGTCGGTGAAGGTCTCCGATTAGCAGTTGATCCAGCCTTCCCTGTTGGTGGTGCCGTGGCAGGCAAGATCGTCATTCTAATTAAAGAGGGTGGCCTTGATCGTGTTCCCCCTGAGTGCGGGTTTGGGATGTCTGCGTTGAGCGAAGCTACCACTTCTCTGTGTCATGCCGCGGGGTGCGGAGTGGGCTCTGCGCCGAAGGTCTACAGACAGTTGGTGAAAGTGCTGCCGTTCCAGCCTTCCCTGCGGCAGCGTTGTCTTGAGAACATTTTCTTTTGTATAATTTGAGGGTACGAGCAACAGGAATTAGTCAGATCAGGAACATGTTCAACGCGCAGTAAAATGCTGATATATTCTAGGTACTGTCTTTCTGGTTAGCTGGTATCTCTGCAAACATTGCCATTTATAACTGTATCATATGCTGCTCGCGGCTTGCGCGCTCTTCCTTCTCTCGGCGGTAACGCGCTGCGTCCTCTTGATGCTGCATTTTCTCTTCCTTGTTGCGACGCTCCTTCTGATCAGCAGTCCACTTGCGCTAGCGTTCTTCAGCTTCCACCCGCATTTGCTGCTCTCTCTCTCTTCAAGAGAAACACAAAGGTCCGCCTCCCGCTTATCTTGAGCTGCATTTCGAATCGCCTCAGATTCCTCTTGGGCTGCATTCGCACTGCATCGCAATCATCCATCATGGCGAAGAGCATCACCACATCGACCTGTCTGGTCACGCTTTGGTCGTCTTGGCTAAGCATGCGGTCGATCGATTGGCGCTTCTGAGCCGAGTACGACGAAGCCAGCGACTGCTGGGTTTCGCGCTCATCACGGTTGTGGGCAAGGCGCGTGCCGAGCTGCGCGAGCTCTGCGTACGTTATTCCCACTCGATTCGGCTTCTCGGTTTGTTTTGCTGGCGCTGCTTCGGTGGTCACAAGTGCGACAATTGGTGCTTCCTTGCAGTGAGAGTGGTTGCTGAAGGAGCGGCGATCTGTGCCGCTCCCTAGGTTTCTGCAGTACTTGAGTAGCCAGCATCAGACACAGACCCACCAGCGAGCTCGTCGTAATCGTCGCCGTCGCCGAGCTGCTCGTAGTCGTTGCTGGCACTAACGTCATCGTCAAGCAACGCCACGGAAGCTTCGCTGTCGATCAAGTGCTGGACGCGCTTGGCTCGAATGGCGGTCGGTGGATATGTGGGATCGCCCGTCGTTTTCCGCACGTTCTTGAGTGTTGAAAACTTGAGCCGAATCGAAGCAACGTCGCAATGGGTTGTCCTTCTGCTGCACGATTGTACACGACTTCTACCTTCTCCCAGGCGCTCGCGCCAAGTGGAAGCACATTCTCGACGTGCGTGAGCATGAGCTTAACCGCATCTTCCGTTCAGTTCTCCCCTCTTCGCGACACCTACCGTGTTGCTCTGGAGCCAGTCACTCTAAAACTGCGTGGTTTGGTTTTGCTCCTATCAAATTTTTGCTGAGACCATTTTTCGTCTGCAGATTTGATAGGTTTTTGAAAGTTGCCCATTGCTGATCTCGATTGCTCTACCACCGAGCTATCGACACGATCTGATTGGGCTCCGCAAGCGGATACCAAGCTGAAGGCACCAACTGTGCTGCAGCGTCTGCGCGACGAGAACGACTCCGATGCATTAACGTTGACCAAAAATACAAATCCGGTTGTCAGCCTTCTATACTGGTATACCGGTTTGTGTAGTATACTTACAGAAATACCGGTATATAGGCAGTAATTTGGCTCGAAAAAGTCAGGTTATCGTCTTTTTCTTGAGCTCAATCCGAAGCAAGCCAGAGGCGGAAAGATGGTGTCTACGCGTGCGGTGCTCCGTGGCGTCCGAGCCGCGTCCACGTCGGCCCTGCGACGCAACACCACGTATCCATCAGCTATAGCTACAAGCGCTCTTCATACCTCTGCGGCGATTGTCGGAGGGGCTCAGGTGGGTCAGGGACAAGAGAGCTCTTCGTGGTTGAAGCTCGCGAGCATGGCGCTCGCGGGTGGAGCTGTGGCGGCGATCGCGACCCTGGACAGCAGCTCCCTCGACGCCCGGTGCGAGGCCAAGACGGCGTTCACCACGGCCGTCGTAGACGCTGAGAAGACGGACGCGGAGGAAGTGGCCGAGCCCAAGGCGCGCGGGGGGCGCCGCAGTCTGCTCAAGAAGCGCACCAAGCACACGGCCAAGCTGGAAGAGGTGGATTTGATGAAGATTCATCTGGACGAGTACCGCAAGAACTACAAGGAGATCGACTCGCTGCGCGCACGCTTTGAGGCGTACGCGACCAAGACCGTGGGATCGGGCGAGAAAGAGGCACGTGTCATGACGTTCACCAACTTCCTGCACTCGCTCATCCTGCCGCGCTTCCACCTGCAGTCGCCGGTAAGGGCCGACGATCGATCCATAAGTCTTCTCTTATCTATAATGAGCTGCTCGATGGGACCGTATGGGGACTGATTGTACGCTTGTGTGTGTATGTATGGAAAGCGTCCGGACGTCGGGTACACGTGCGACTTTGTGGGCGACGCGAACAGCCTCATCACGTACGAGGAGTGCTACCTGCTCATCCACCTGCTCCAGAGTACGTTTGGTTGTTAATAGGCTGTCCCTATATGCCTTCAAGCTTGTCCTAACCAATCCGAGTGGATCACATGTCTCTTCCTATAGTCCCCAAGGAGCACTTTGACGTGGCGTTCGCGATGTTCGACCTGGACGGCGACGGCACGGTCGACAAGGCCGAGTTCTGCCACGTGATCGAGAACCTTCTGCGCTCGATCACGGCGAACGAGCCCGGTGGTCCCATGAGTATCTCGGCGGAGGCCACGCTGCCGCGACTCACCAAGTACCTCTTTGGGCGCTACGGCAAGAAACGCATCAAGTCGCAGGAGCTCGAGACCGCGCTCGACCTGTTGCGCAAGCAGATCCTCAAGGCCGAGTTCGACCTGTACGCCAAGTCGCACCCGAGCGCCAAGAAGCAGGAGGTGATCTCTGTGCACGACTTCGCCATCACGCTCATCTCGTGCTTTGACCCAGAGCGCCTCGCGCCATACTTGGACCGCGTGCACCTGTTGAACGCGAGCGAGGAGCTCGTGACGTGGGAGGACTTCTACAACTTCCACTTCAACGTGCAGAACAACTTGGACGACATCAAGCTCGCGTTCGAGCTCACGGGCGCTGCTGAGATCACGGAAGGTTGGTTGGCGGCAGACTCGTGATGACCATTTTTTTAGCGCTATCATGATACTAACGTTTGTGGTGTGTGTGATGCCCAACAGCGGACTTTATCCGAGCGGCGCACGTCGTGAGCGGCGTGGAGCTCTCGTTCCCGGTCGTGCAGCTCGCGTTCCGCATCTTCGACAACAATGGTGGGCAGGCGTTGCTACTGGTACTCGTGAGGACTTCATAGTCGTAGAAGATATGCTTATGTTCGCTCTTGTGTTGTTGTTGTTGTAGACAACGGCACTTTGGACCAGTCGGAGCTGCTCAAGGTGCTGGAGATGCGCACGGACATTGAGCTGCAGAAGAAGAAGCCGGAGACGGTCGTGAAGCGCTTCTGGAGCTGCATAAAGGAGGCACCGCACCACTAGGCGTTCTCGTGGTGACTGTGTATGGATGCCGATTAAAGTCGTGGTGGCTGTTTTATCCAATCGACCGGGATGTAGGCCATCACTACAGCAGATCAGCGTCTCTGAGGCGCCATTGAGCCTGAAACAAGAACAGTTGAAGCTCGTGGTGATGAAAACTCAACAAGAAAATGCTTTTTTGACATTGGGCTTCCGAGTTCTCGTAGCTGCGAAGACACCTCATCTGCCTTGGATCTGTATCAGAGCTATAACTTCTTGGTAAATGTCGCCATTGAGGTGGTGATGCCTCAGGACGCGATCGATTCTCGCCAGGGGTGACAGCAAAGGGGTGTCCTCTTCGAACAAACGAGTTTCGTTTGTGTCTGCATAAATATGGTACAGGTCGCTAATAAAGTTCTACTCACTCACTACGTGGAAATAAATGCCTGGCAGAAGTAGAAAACCCCTGGTACTACCGCCGCCCACTGGTCTGTCTCTCCACCTGCTCGTCATCGTCGACGTTCGAGAGACTCACTTTCGTCTGCGAGCGGCCGACGTTCACGACCGTCACCTTCTTCTTCCCCATGACGATCTCGTGCATGTTGTCGCCCGTCCCCTCGCGCGTCTCCTCCGAGTCTTCTGCTACTGCCAAAGCAACTGCGTCTTCATCGGCACCCGCCTCTGCGTACTCAGCATCTCCATCCTTCTCTTCGTACGCTCCGACAAAGTCCACTGCTCGGGTTTTCGCGGCAGTGTTGTCGGACTCGCGAGCGTTAGCTGGCTGGTCGGTCTGGACTTCTTTCTTAATGCTCGTCGACATTGTCGTGTCGGTATCGCTCATTTCCTTTTGTTGACCTGTTGACGGTTCACCATCAGCAGTGGTCGCCGCAGCATTCTTGGTCTTGTCCCGGTTTTCGATCGTGATCTTGCCGTCTTCGTGCGTCGAGATGGTCGTGATCTTGTTCTTCGACGTACCGGCGCGCTTGATCGTGATCTCGTCTCCACCTTCCATCTTGATAGTGGTCGTATGGGCGTCGTCGCCGCTCACGTGGATAGCTGCCGCCGCTTGGGCTGGTGCTCCCGCTTTCTCGCCATCCGCGCTCTTTCGCTGCATCGTGATCGGACCATTCTTGTTGCTCGTCGCGGTCTCCGCAAGAACTGCGTCCGTGGGCGAGGCGGTCTCTGTGCGGCGCGTCACGCGGTCGGCGACGATGAAGCCGTCGCGGAACGTGCGCGTGGAGTGAGCTGGCGAGGCTGTCGATCAGTCACACAGACAAGAAGGCAAAACGCAAGTCAGTGCAGTGCCGTCATGCGAGCGCTTAAGTATATAGAGAGCGACGCACCCATGTCGCTGCGCAGCATCGCGAGCGAGAGCAGCAGTAGCGAGAGGCCGAGCAGTACGGCGAAGAAGACGCGCTCCGTGGGGACGTCGCGCCGCATCGTCGTCCGTCTTCTGGTGTTGGGGCGCTCTTTCGGAATAGTTCTCTTCCTTTTTTCCATCACCTCAACACGAGCAGCTCCATAGGCGATGGGGTAATCATCAACGGTTTTCGACTTGTGTTTTGTATGGTCCTCGCCTCTACCCACGAGCAACAGAAAGATAGCAAGCTTCGATTGACTATATTCAAGATCAGACTTTAGTAGTTGAAACAAATATCTTATTATCTATAAATGAAGCTATTAAAGAAGTGTGATGAGTCCATGAGACGAGGAGCTCCTCGCCAGTGTGGCGAAAAAATTCCAACCGCGAAACGGCTTTCATGCTGGCGTTCCGCCATTGGTGGGTGGATGGATGTGTAGCCGTGCGGCCACCACTTCTACTCGCGTGCAGATGCAACAGCAGCAGCTGCATGGATAAATTGTGCAAGGCATTGACGTATGATGGATGAAGTGGACATGCAAGAGCTGCTGATGGCGAAGTGCGTATGGATTGATTGACTAATGGAATCATAGTCGTGTAAGAGAATAGATAGAAAGAGCGTCCATGGCGTCTCCTGCTGCTTGCTCACTTGCGGCGCTTGCCGCTGAAGAAGTCGCGCTCGCGCTGCTCGTAGGCCGCGAGCTTGGCTGCCTGCGCCTGCTGGATGCGGCTGCGCATCTCCAGGCGGCGCTCGGCGATCGAGCGCGGCTGCGTGGCAGTGACGTCCTGGAGCGACGCGGCGAGTACGAGGGCGACGAGAAGGCAACGCGCGACGATGTTCATCTTGAAGCTTGGTGGCTTGAAGCTGGAAGACGGTGGTGGTGGTGGACTTGAGCTGGTGGAGGCAAGAGGTGAAGTGCGAAGAGATCAGGATGCCCATCGACCGAGCATGCATGCCGCGCACTCTCATCAAGAGCTCGTCGCTCCTCTATCATGAACGTTGGTTGGCTGCCATGGGTTTCAAAATGCTCGTCGTTTATTTATAGGTCTGGATACCTCCTGTGCTGCCTAAGAATAGACGAGTAAATATAGCTACACGCGACGACGGCGGACGCTCTTCAACAGCACCACATAGGACGATCATGAGCTCCTGGGATCTTATGACTCACTGTTGCCGTTCTCCGGCGGCACGTAGCACATCATGCGGATCCAGCGGCGGCGGCGCACGGACGCGCCCAGGCGTTTCATGCTCGACTTGCCGCGCGCAAGGTGCAGTTTGAAGCGCGGGAAGTCGGTCGCGTAGCTCCAGCCCTCGTCATCGCACTCGGTGTAGTTCTTGTCGATCTTCCACGGCGACGTCCAGATCCAGTGCGGCGGCAGCGTGATCTGCTCAAAGCTCAGCTCGACGTCGCCACTGCGGTTCGTGAACCGCTCGCGATCCGTCGGCAGCAGGTGGTTCGGCCCCCACTTGCCGAAGATGCTCACGCGCTGGTTCTCAAAGATCTCTTCGAGCGCAACGCTGCCGTCGAGGTTGCTGTTGTAGCGCGCAAGCACAGCGCGTCGTGGCGCCGGTAGTGCACCACCTGATGGACGGTTCGCTCCGACATCCGAGTTCCGAGCCACGACAGCATCGCCAACCGGAGCTACTGAAGCTTCATTATTTCGTGCAGCTACACCATTGCTGGGGACTTCTCCTGTACCACCACTACCACCAGAAGCATCCTTGTCCAGCGCTTTCTTGAGTTCCTCGAAAAGCAGCTTCGTGGACTTGACCATGCCTTCTTTCGTCGCGGAAGCGATCTTGCCCTTGAACATCGTACTCTTGGAGAATGGAATGCCAATGTACGCGCGCATCATAAGCTTTCCATCGCCCTCGCGCGTCACCTCAAAGACCGTCTCGATCGTGAAGCTGTCGCCGTAGGGCACATCGTGCAACGCCATCTTGGTCTCAAGCACGAAGTGGTCGGGGTCGGTATTCTCCTTTTTGCTGTTGAAATAGACGTGTTGCGACTGCGTGGCCGAGGTTGACGGCGGTCCGAGACTCGAGTTCGACTGCGCGCGGTACTTGATCGTGCGCACTTGGCCGCCAAACTCTGGAGAATCCGTCCACTCGCCGTACTCGTGCTCCGAGTCCCCTCCTGCCTTGTAGTAACCCTCCCAGCGCTTTTGGCTATTGTTAGCGTAGTACAAGTCGAAGAAGTGCAGCCCATCCTTCACCGATGGGTGCAGCTCGTACTCGCCAAGCACCGATCGCTCTTCTTCTTTGCTCACAAGAAACGGCGTGACTGGCGCGCTGTTGCTGCTGCCACTGCCACTGGAAGGGTTGTCAATTGTCCGGTTGAGCATCTCATAACAGAGCTTCATCGACGATCCCACGCCTTCTCTCGTAGCTGAAATGATCTTGGACTTGAACATGCATCCTTTCGAAAATGGGATACCCAGATACACTTTCACCACTAGGTTGCCGTTCGCTCCTTTCTCCACGACTGTCACCTGCTCAACGTGGAAGCAGTCGCCGTATGGGATGTCGTGCAGGGACGACTTGGCCTCGAGCACAAACTTGTCTTGATCGGCACTCGCCACGTCGGCAAAGAAGATGTGCTGCGTCGTGGTGTTCATCGTCGACGACGGCCCAATGCTCGCGTTCGTGAGCGAGCGGCAGCTCAGTACGCGCACCTGTCCGCCGTACTCCTTCGACGGAGTCCACTCGCCAATGTCCATCTCCGAGTCGCCGCGCGCCTTGTAGTACTCCTGCCATTTGTCGATCTTTCCGTTCGCGAAGAACAGCTCAAAGAATTCGACGGGGCTCTTCACTGATGGGTGAATATCGTACTCGCCCAGGAATTCACGTTCTTGCTGCGACGAGACCAGGAACGGCGTCACCGACGCGCCAGGAGCGCTGTTCACCGAGTACTGCAGCTTGAGCGAGAGCTGTCCGAGGATCGAGTCCGAGGGTGACGTCACGGGCCACGAGCAGCTCACTTGCGCCTCTTTCATGCCTGTGAAGCCAAACATCTCGCGCAGTGAGATCGCAGTCTCGCCCACTTTCGTCGTCAGGTACCGCAGGTGGATCTCGTACACGTGCAGCACCATAATGTCTGGGAGTCCACAAAAGCTGCCGCTGGTCGAGCCAATCGTGCGGCACTCGTCGCACTCGCTGCATGCGTGGTCCTGGAAATGCCAAGTGAGCTGCTCCTGCCAAGTCACCACGCCTTTCTCGCAGGGCTTGGGCACCGACTGACCCACAGGCACGTGTGAGTGGTCGTGCAGCTCCGACTTGTACTTGACGACGATGTAGAACTGGCGCAGCGAGCCCTCTTTCGTGTACGACATGTCTTCGACAAACACTTCGAGGCCATGCGACTTGAGATTCGATACGGGCTCGCTGAAGTTCGAGCCGCTCGCCGTGAGCGCGTTCTCGGCTGCATCAGCAGACGTCCCCGCTTCTTTGCCATTCCCAATCGCCGGTGAAGCGCCAGAGGCTGCCGTACCAGTCGAGAGCACGGCCGAGCTCAGATACGAGTCGATACGGCCCGGCACGCGGCCCTGGATTGCACGCTTCGTCATCACACAAAGCCACTTGCGCGCCGCGAGGTCGTCTTCTGCGCGGAAAAAGTACGTGCCGCCGAGCGTGCCGCGGATCTCGAGCGTGTTGGCGCCAAATTCGAGCGGGTCGGCGGGTTTCACGGCATGCACAGCGAGCGAGCCCTTGATGTTGATGTTGCGTCGCGCAGCATCAGCGTTCGGGTAGTACTTGATGCGTCCATTGCCGTCGAGCACGACGTAGCGCTTCTTCCAATTCTTCCCACGCTGCACGCCCTTCTTCACGAGCAGCCAGCCGTCGAGCAAGTCGTCGCCCAGCTCGATCAAGCTCTCGATGAACTCCTGCTTGTTCACGACCGAGTCGGAGAAGAACGGCATCGCGTAGTACGTTGATCGGCGCGGCAGAATGGCTCGAATCTCCGACTCGAGGCGCTCCTTGACGCTAAAGTGGCGCTTGAGTGCGTTGCCATTCGACGCCGTGGCGACGCGAGCAGCTTGTCCTGTCAGTGCCGCGTTCAATGTCGCAGACGTGCGCGCGCGGCTGTTGCGCGCACCTGTTGCTGCGCCGTTTGCAGCAGGGGTTGACGGCGACGATGCGTTGTCACTCGCCGCTGCTGCCGTCGGCTTGGCCGCCACGGGGAAGATCGTGAACGCGACGCGGAAGAGCACGACGACGGTGGCGATGCCCACGGTGATGACCATGAACAGGTCCATGAACTCCTGGTAACCGCCGCCGCCGCGTCCATTGCTCAGGTGCTGCTGTTGCTGCAGCTCGATGGCGGCGTCCACGTTGGCGCACGACTGCGGCGAAGGTGGGTCCATCAGTCTATCTGTGGATAGCAGAGTGAGCTCAACTTTGGCCGGCGAGTGTGTATTCGCAGGGGGAAGGTTGTAATCGCGAATACAGCCTGTGATTACGACTGCGACGTGAATATGCCGCGTGTGCAGCGGTGGCAGCAGATCTTGGGCTTGTGTTGCCTCGACGATCGTCCCGTTGGGGCGGGTTGCAGCAAATTAGACTGTGCTTTTGTATGAAGACAATGTGTGTATATCAGGAAAGTGCAAGAGAGCGAGAAAAAGTCAGTAGGTCTCCTCGTAAGTACGACCCAGGAGGAGGAATGTTGACTTGACGTTTGTATGAAAAGTGCAAAGTTGAAGCAGCTGAGGTGGGTACCACACGCAACCCGCATAATCAACATGTGCACAACGCACACAGGTGGCTGTCTCTATGGATCCATCCATCGCTACATGTGCGGGTTGCTATTGCTGCTGCAGTTGATGCGGCGCCCGTGGTTGTCGCTTCTGGCTGCACGCAGGTCAGTGTGTTGCGTCGTAACGCTCCGTCGTTTGGCGTCAGTGCATGTCGAGCGGCGTGCTGAACACGAACTCGTCTGTAGTCAACTCGCGCAGCAGCCATTCCGCGGTATGAGCTTTCTGTGTCTATTCCGTGTCGTGTGCTCGATGGACAGATGCAGCAGGCTGCGTAGGTTCGAATGCTTCTATGCGGGCACCATCTTTCAGCGGCAAGCGTGAGCTGTGCCAAAGCAACGGGGACTCGCAGCGTGTGACTGCGAGCAGGACGCCGTGACTCGACAGTGCACTTTCGCTTATTAAAGACCATGAGTGGATGGCGCCACGCGATATAGGATCTGGTGACCGCGACATGGGTTTGGAATGCCCATGTTCTCAGCGTAGTTGCGCGTTCTTGGAGCCGCTTGCACATAGCATTCAAGCAGCGCCATCGTGTTTACGCTAAACAGATCCAGATGTTGCATGCGTTTGTGGGGCTGGGTATTGATGACGGCGTCTAATTTTCATGTGCTGTCGTAGATTCCGATGCCGGCGACGATGATGAAGCTCAGGGTTTACTGCGTTTGTGTGACGAGAGTCTGGAAGTGCGACATGGATTTACGTGCTCGAGTCAGAGACGACGGCAGTTGTGCCCCAGCAAATCAGCGTAATACGCTGCTGCGACGTCCGTCGGCCTGGTCCAGACGACAGGAATGCCTGTTGATACGGTAGGTGAGCCTGCGCTCGTCCTACTGGCACACTCAGGGCACCCGCATTTGCGTCATGAACTCAAGCAGAAGCCTCCCGTAGAAGAATGCGCTTTGCGCGACGCACGAGAGAACGGCGTGCTGTCCGTACTCTGTGGCGATCATATGCTCCGACTGTGCATTGCAGAACGGCGTGTCGGATGCAAACACCGTGGTAGAAGCCCGAAATGCTGCTGCTTCCTTGACCCAGTGCGGGAACGTCGCGATCTGCATGTTCTCGAGCGAGACGAGCTCAATCTTCTGGATGTTGGCCGGGATCGTGGCCGGCAGCTCTCTCAGCGGCATTCTCGAGAGCACCAGGGGCGTGAGTTTGTCGAAATCGTCACTTAACCTGACCGAGTTCATGGACGTGAGGCGGTTCCTGTAGAGTGACAAGTCTTTGACTTGAAGGCGAGTGAGCGCGACCGAGAACTCCTCCAATTGACACTGCTCGATGGACAAAATCGACAATGCGTGGCCCCACCTCGTGTCGAGGTCATCGGGAAGAGACATGAGGTTTGACACGGCGATCTGGACGTCAATCAGTCCCAGTGGCAGCGGTTCGAGGAGTCCCTCGGGCAGGCGCGTCATGTTGGGGCGTATGATCATCACGTACTTCATCTCGCGGTGGAGCGATTCGCGAATCGCCGCCTTCTTGGACCAGTCCACGATCGTCGAGTTGTAGATCTCAAAGCCCACGAGGTGCGCGAGAAAGCCAATACTCGCAGGGACGATCAGTGCCGAGCAGTACGTGATGATAAGCGCCGAGAGCACGTCGTGATCGAGCCCCTGGAACGCGTTCTAGGGCACGGTGCTCGTGTTGTGGCGATGGCAGTTGTACTCAAAGACGGAGTACGGGAGCTCGAAGGAGAGCCAGGGCCACGCGCTGCTTGCATCTGTGGTTCTGCACGTGCGCGAACGACAGGAACGACGCTGCGTGGAGAATCAGGATGACCATCCCCCAGAAGACGAACACTGCGTGGAGCAGCTTCTTGGCGGTGCCGTTGATGCGAGGCTCGTGCTGCACATCTAGTGAAACCTTGAGCGGGTTCGACTTGAGCACGAGCTCGGTGGTCGGACCGTTGTTGGAAGCAGTGGACGGCTCATGGCTAATCTGCGTTCACGACGGCCGTCTCCACTGCTGCGACTTGGCGTGCTTCACCCTGTACTTGCTACACTCGGCCGACGTGCAGCTCTTCCGGTTCTTCGGCGGGTCCTTGAAGTTGGTGAGCGAGACCAAGTAGCCCAGGCCAAAGTAGATCCCGATGTGCGGAATCAGCGTGAACATGAAGTCGGAAGGCGTGGCGACGAAGTCCTGCTGCGCGGCCATGACCATCTCGATGAGCCAGACGTCGTCGTAGATGAGCTCGACGGGGAACGCGCTATTCTGCATGTCAAAGACGCGCGAGTACGGGAGGAAGATGATCGCTAGGACGAGCATCGCAGCACCAGCGTCCAGCAGCAGCTCAGTGACAAGGCAACACACGCGTTCCAGTACGATCGCTTTGGACTCGAGGTAGACTTTTGCGATCCCAGTCTGGCTGCTCATCCGCCTCGTGATCACGTGTACACGTCGCGAGCGCCGCGCTTTTGCGTTGACTTTCCGACAAAAGTATCGCACGATTGGCCCAGACCAGCAGTTGTGGATGGTTGTCATGACGTACAACGTATTGATCGCCGGACTCACGATCAGTAGACTCGACGAGTACGCCTGGAAGGTCTGCGAGGCGATCTCGGTCGTCTCGCAGAACGCAAAGTTGAGCTCAAAGTACTTGCTTTCGACACCGAAGATGCCCCGTCGGCCGTAGAGCTTCAGATAGAACCGCTGGACGATCTTGGACGCTCGCACCAAATACGAGTCTTCCTTGTTGATCTCGAGGCCTCCTGTCCTACACGGACGAGTGCTTGTTGAGCGACGAGCCGTGCGAGCTCTCCTGCCGGACTTTTCTAGATTGACAGCCGGAGAGGAGCCATCGGAAGAGCTCCGTCTGGTCGTGCTTATCGTTCACGTCGCGCTCGTACACCAACCAATCGTGCTGCAGCGAGTACTAGACCATGGGCACCAGGTCGTAGACGTGGGCAGCCACGGGGCACGCGAACGCGTAGCCCACAGGCTTGAGTCCGCTCGCGGTCGAGGGACCGAGCATCGCCACGTAGCACGACATCTCGGGTTGTGCCAGGAAGAAGTAGATGAAGGTTGTGAACGAGAGGAACGCACAGCAGAGGATGCGCATCACGAGCGTGAAGTGCCAGACGTTCATGTAGCAGCGCGGCGAGACCTGAAGCCCGTATTCCTCAGCCGGAGGTGTCTGCGCATTGGCTGTCATGACGTCCTGTCAACGTGATAAGTACGCGGGCACTGCTCGTGATGGTTTGCACTGGACTCACAGAAACAGCCCAGCGAACGAGTGGTGCTCTTGTGCAGCTTGACTTGGCAGCATCCAGGGCGCAAGCAGAACTCGGCTCAGGTGTGCTGGGCCGAGATGTATTAACGATGTGTTCTGTGACTGCGGCGGGTAGTCAGACTGGCAGCTGCATGTATCGTGTGTGCCTCACGTTGCGTTTCTCTCTTATCGTTTGCATAAGAAATTGACACCATGGGTGTGGTTGGCATGTGCAAAGGGGGTATGTATGGATTTCTAGTATTAACTCGATGGCTGTCCGTTGGCTCAGTGTCTGGTTGGCCGTTGACAAGAACGCTGCCTACAGGTGGAACTTTCGTCGCGACGTGTCGAGTTGGTGCTGCTTGTGGATCCATTCGTACTCGCCGTACTTGGTGTCGAACGTGCCCTGCTGCAACCACCGCAGCTTAAGCGTGAAACGCGGCCCGATCTCCTGCAGCCGCGCCTTCTTCGCGTGCTCGAACACGTAACGATGGTGGCGCACGAAGATGAAGTCTCGCTGGTTGTGAAACGTCACGACCTGGCGGCCCTGGAACTCGGGCTCGTGGCGGAAGAGGGAGCCCAGGAAGCGGCCCACGCGATGGCCGAGGCGCGTCGAGAAGTTGTTCAGGATCAGCTCCGGCTGGTGGTCCGTGCGCTTACCGTGGTCCTTGATGTCTTCATTCAGCTTCACGTTCGTGACTTTGAAGAACGCGGTCGGGCCCTCAGGCAGGCGGCTCACGAGCATGCTGTATAGAGAATAGGAAAACGAGGAGCGAGTCAGTATTCAAACTCACACAGACGGCTGATAAATGAACGCCTCAGTGTGTGAACGTACCCATTGCAGACCTTGCTCTTTTCCGAGAGCACGATCAGGTGCGTGAACTCCTTGTTGGTCGCGAACTGCACGATCTCCTTGATGTCAAATGTACCGCGCTTGTAGTAGAACGCGTTCGGGATGAGCGAGATGAGGTCGCGGATGAAGTGGTAGAGCTCCCCTGACGGGAACGGACGCGTCGTGATCATGAGCTTCGGGGTCTCGACATTCGCAAAGATCTGCGCGAACTCGTCATCGCGCTCGTCAGCAGCGATCTCGTCGTCGCCCTCGTTCGACACCATCGTGATTTCCGGCTCACGCGTGTTATCGATCGTGCGCGGCTCGAGCTTCGCGGGCGCATTGTCGCCAAGCTCTTCCGCTTCGCGCTTGCGCTTGGCCTGCGTCGCCTTCTTCTGATCCTTCTTCTCCTTGCGGAAGCGCTGCATCACCTGCGCGCGCTTGACCTTGTTGCGGATGTGCGACGGGTTGTTGCGCACAGGCGCGACGTCCGCGGCCGCTGCGTCGCCCTCATCGTTTGACTTTCTGGCACCACCGCCTCCGCGCCCACCACCGCCTCCGCGTCCACCACCGCCACTTCGACCACCGCCTCGTCCTCCTGGAGCCATTGCACCTGTGTGTGTTACTTTGTTTGACTCGTTCGAAGCGCTGTCGCCTTCTGCCACTCGCTGCAAGTGTGTGCTTGTTTCGTTTCAAAGCAAATGGCGATGGCAATGGCTGGAGGGCAAGGTCGGTCTCAGACTCAGTGTTGTACACTCAGATCTGATGCAAAAGCAGATGGTCGTATAATTCAGTACCGCTGCAGTACTGGTGGTCTTATAAATAAGTGCATACACTGTACTCTCCCTCACTCGCACAGATGATCGAGTCAACACATTTGCGAATTTCAACGCAACTGCAACGAGCCAAGTCCTTAGAGCCACGAAGCGACCATGAGGGAGGAGATGGTGGAGAACGGCGTCAAATTCCTGCGGCACCCGAATGTGCAGGTGCGTGTGCCTCACATTCTGCAGACCCTGTGCTTGCATCTGATGCCTTCCGCGTCGTGATTGGATCAGCAGAACGTGCGTTACGGGGCGGCAAAGAATTGCGTTTTCTTACGTGTGTGTGCACTGCTGTTGCTTTAGACCACGCCGCTGTCAGAGCGCGTGTCATTCCTCGAGCAGAAGGGCATGACGAAGGAGGAGATCCAGGAAGCGATCGAGCGGCACCAGAACGGAGACGCAGTGTCGTCGTCCAGTGCCGCAGGTGCTTCGACGATGGCCCCTGCGCCAACGTATGCACAGCAGCAGAATCCGCAGATGATGATGATGCAACAGCAGCAACAACAACCTGGTGCAATGCTGACTGCGCCCATGGCGATGGCAGCTGCGGCGCCAATGCAGCAGCTCATTCGCAAGTCGCGCTATCCGCCGTACATCCGCGTTCTGTGGACGATCTCGTCGCTCGTGGGTGCAGCTTCGATTCTGGGATTCATGTGGAACTACGCCGTGCAATCTGGTTACGTCCCATGGCTGGTGAGTGGATACTTTGATGCGGATATACTTGCAAAGACGTACGATTGATGAGTGTGTGTCTATGAACATGCAGAGAACTCCGTTGATGCTGACGGCTGGGAAAGTAAAAGAAGAGGAAGAAGAGAACTCACGGAAGGACGAGGCGCTGATGACCGGGCTGACTGATGTCTCACTAGCGATTCAGGCGCAGACGAATGAATTGGCGAAGCTCTGCACTACCCTGGACCAGAAAGAGCAAGAGCTGCTGACCAAGAGCACGATTTCGACTCAGATTGCTTCCACTCTGGCTGAACAGGTGCGCTCCCGCTGCTCGAGAACTGCAGCGAATATCTACAGTCCCCCCCCACACTCACTCACCAACCTTATGATGTGCTGGCAGTCCACGAACCAGGCTTTTGCCGAGCTGAAAGCCGAGATCAGCACGCTGAAGGCGCTTTTGCTTTCCAAGAACGAGAGTCGAAGCGTCGAAACGAAGCAATCTTCGACCACGGGAAGTGCCCAGACTGTGACGACTTCGTCTCCGAGCAGCGCGAGCCAATCCGCCATGACGACAGTCACTGCGACGATCTCACCAAAGCCACAGCCGCCGGTCATCTCGAAGGCGGAGAAAATGGAGACCACTCTTAAGCTGATCCGCACTCAGGTACATTTGGATCGGCGGACATTATTGTTGTTCTCTGGCAATTAACTCGTGGATGTGCGTGGACTCTGTAGAACTCGCTTGAGCAGCTGAAGCTGGCTGCTGGCATCTTGACGATGTATGTCAAGAACCTGGTTGAGGTATGCTTGTTGCGAGTGAGATATTGAGCTGGTTCGGTAGTTGTTGGCTGTCATGGGGAACTAACGTGAACTTCGATATGCAATGCCACAGAACCCAGACGTTCCTCGCTACCGCCGAATTGCCCCTGGAAATGCGAACTTCAAGCAGAAAGTCGAGCCGCTCAAGGTAAATCCATGCAAGGTGACGAAACGAGGCGAACAGTATTGTACTAACTTCTTCTTTGCTCTATAATTTCAGCACCATGAAGATCTGCTGAAGGCAATTGGATTCGAAACGAATGGGTTGAACATGGAGTGGAAGTGGCACACTGCCGATCGTGCCAGTGGCGAATTCGACGACAATCTGGCGATTTTGCGAGCTGCTCTGAAGGCCCTGCAGTCTCTCACGTCCCCTTCGGCATCATCCAGTTTGTCGCTTGAAGAAACCGCTCACAAGAGCTTAGAAGAGTACTACCAGAAGAAAAAAGCGACGGAGGACAGTGATCAAAAGTCGAGTGCAGCTGTGGATTCTGAGATTGGTTCGTCAGCCCCACTTCAAGTTACTCCTGCACCGATTGTGGCATCCAAGAAAAACAACGACTTGGACTCCTTCATGGCGAGACTCGAAAAGAAGGCAAGCATCAGTGATTCGTTCGCGAAGAAGCCAACAGAGAAGGCTGAGACGGTCACGCTTGCGCCTGCTGAGGTGTTGCTGGAGGAGGAAAAAGCTCCAGTGTCAGCGATCGAAGATGAAGAGAAAGCGTCTGCACCAGTTGCTGTTGAAGAACCCCCGTCCGCCGGACCAGCGTACCCCAAGTCGTTCAATGAAGTGATGGAAATGCTTCAGAAGGGCGAGAAGGTGCCAGGTATCAAAGATATTGAGGAGAAGATCTCAGTTGATTCGGAGGAGTACCTGAAAAGCGCCGCTGCTGCAACCGACGACGAGGAAGTCGTCGCACGTCCAAGCGCGCCATTGAAGCCGTGGGAAAAGGTGCAAGGATGAAGATCAGACAACAAAATTGTTCGGTAAGCGGTCAGTGTGCTCGTGTATGCTCTCTGACGTTGTAATAGACGAATCGAGTGTTTTTACTGAGCTTGGTATGCCATGTTAATGATTGAAGGCAAGATCCGAGCCCTGGCGTCGTCTCAATTAATTTGCGCACGCCTCAAGTATTTTGCTTGAAGCGTGCGCAAATTAATTGAGGCGTGCGCAAAACGCAAAACGCTTGAAGCATCTTCACCTCGCATTCGCATTTCAAAACAAGCATATAGGGTGAACACGCGCCGCAATTTAGACGCATACTAACGGAAAGCCACGAGCTTTAGCCGCGCCTGCTCGCTGACCATGATCTTCAGCCACAGCAACAGCACCGCCACGAGCTCCAGCCGCGGCAGGTTCAACCGTAGCTGCTCGCTGACCACGCTTTTCAACCACAGCAGCAGCATCGCCAGGAGCAGCAATCGGGCTCGCCAACGGGAGCAGCACCTCCAGAACGTGATGCAACAGCACATGACATTGCAGCAATGTGTGGTCCTTGCTCGAAAGGAGCGAAGACGCGCGACCGAGTGTGATGCCTTCAGGCTCAGAGTGAGTGACCGAGAGCTCATGGAAACCCAGAGGCTGCGTGAGGCGGCTGAGGTATCCTCCCTTGTCGACTGACAAATGCTCAATTACAACATCACCAGCAGTTTGTCACGCAACGACGCAATGAGGAATTGAGTCTTCAAACACACCACTAAAACCTCGAGAAGGAGGTGATTCAGCACCAAGCCAGCTGATTCATTGCGTCCCAGCGAGAGAGGCGAGACCTTGGCGTGAGCGAACAAATGGTG
>JAASGT010000271.1:0-32862 GCA_023334315.1 Globisporangium alternatum | reverse complement strand
ATGGCCGGCGGCAGTGAGCTCGCCGCCTTTGGTGTCGCCGTGCGCGGCCGCCACGTCGGCGCCGATGTCGCCCGCGATCACACCAGCGAATGCGCTAGCGCCAGCAGTCTCACTGTGGACCTGTGTGGCGTGCGTCTGGTCTACGTCGGGCGGCGTCAGATCGGCGGCGCCCGCTGCCGTAACTGGTGCTGATCCTGACTCGACGGTCGAGGAACAGGAAGCAAAGCCTTCGACCACGTCCAACGACGGCGCGATGACGTCCAAGATGCTCGATGTGGAGAAGCAGAAGATCGCGCTGCAGCAGGAGCAGGTGGAGATACAGAGGCGCGAGCTGGAGCTCAAGGAGAAGTAGTTCGTAGCTTGCGCAAGCAGGCTGTGCGCGCCGAGCTCACGACGAAGCTCGTGCTTGCTGGCAAGCCACTCGCCGAGGTCAAGGAGTTCCTCGCGCTGCTCGGGTGATGCAAGCCATCACTGAGTTGATCGATGGTCATTCCCTCGGTGAGGGTGCTCACTCTAAATTGCGAGCCAACTCTGAACAACTTATTCGAAAGCCTAGCGTTGCCTGACTTGATTAAACTATCAGATATAACAGAATATAACACTTTCTGAACATGAAATTACAGCCATTTTCAGGTCATTCATTTGAAAACCACCAGCCACGACAATCGCATCTCGTGATGGAAGTCCTCGATGGCGGCGCTACCGCAGCTGAGCCGCTCGACGCCGGTGATGCGCTCTTCGAGTACGTGCAGCAGCTACACACGTGTCTGCGCTGGGATCCGGCGTCCAACACCAAGGGTGCGGAGAAGCGCGACTTCGTCGAGGCGCTCACGGAGATTGCCGCGCTGCCGCTCGACAGCATGAGCATGGAGGTGCGGCGGCTTCTGGTCGACGGCACTGACCGCCACCACCACAGCACTGACGTCAGCAATAGCTCTGGTGGTGTGGGCGACCATAGCAGCAGCGTCCCAGTGATGCACATTATCGCGGCGCTGGGCTCTCGCGACGTGCTGCTCAAGTGCAAGGCCGCGAACGCGCTCGGGTCGATCTGCATCTCGCGCGTCGCGGGTCAGCGGCTGCTGGACGCACGCGGCGACGTGGTGCTCAAGAGCCTCATCCGCATGGCCACGTGCAAGAACAAGTGGGCGCAAGGTGACGCGTTCTTCGTGCTCGGGTGGATCGTCGTCATCGCGGACGAGGTCATGCTCAGGCAGCTCGCGCGGCTCGTGCCGACGGTCGTCCGCTTCCTGCACCAAAGCGTCACTCAGGATGTTGACGGCGGTGGGAGTGGTGGCAACAGCTCGGCTCCTCATTCATCATCATCATCTTCTTCTTCTCTAGTGTCGCTATCGTCGGAGGAAACGTCCAACTTTCGCGTCTACGCGCTCGTGCTGTTGCTCAACTTCATCCAGCGCGACGTGGGCATTTTCGCTTCGGCCAGTGACACAACATCCTCACTCATGCTTGCCATCAGCGCGATCGTCCAGAAGCTCAATGCGCAGACTATCGTGAACTCCGACTTTCTTGGTGACGATAGCGACAGTGAAGAGATCGAGCAGCGTCTGGCGGCAAACTACTTTGAGATGTCCGAGTTCGTTGAGCTCTTGCGCCTGACCGTCACGTTCACGAGTCTGCTCGTGGACCAGGTCGAGAGCGTTGCGCCGCTGGTGCTGGAGATGAAGATGCTGCCGTCGCTGCTGCGACTGGCCCAGGTGCTCAGTCGCGTCCACGAAGCTGGGCTTCTCGGCGGCGATGAAGAAGCTGACGACCTTAAGGATCGCATGGCGGCCATCGTGGAGACCGTGGTCGCGTCCAGGTGACACAGCACAGACAGACTTTGGTTTTGCTTGAGAACAGTGTCTTCCTTGTGTGGACCTATTTAATATACCTGTCACATTGAGTACAAAACTCGTTTTGCGATTAGCATCACAATGTTTTACAAAGTTGATTTGACGAACAAAGTCGTTTACTGCGTGTTGTCAGGCGGAGAGTACGTCATGGAAGGCTCGTCACCAGCTAGCGCCACCGCCGCGACGTCATCGCCCGAGAAGCTCGTCACCGTGACAGCAGCAAAGTCGTCGGCCTCCTCGGCGACGCGCGACGCCGACTTGAGCGTCCAGGAGCTCGGCGGGTACGCAAAGTTCACCTCGCTCGTCTCGCGCCCGATCATCACGGCGTCGCCCGTGATGCTGATCATGTTGTACACTTGGTTCCGATACAGCTGGCTCGATTCGATGGGCACGAGGCGGAACGTCAGCATCGCGTTGCCCCCTAAAGACCGCACGTGTGCGCGCACGATCGCGATCGCTTCGTTCACAAACAGGTGGTAGAAGGCGCCAAGCCCGCCACTCTCGCGCACGGTCCAGCTCTCCTTGATGAAGTGAAGCGTCACTCGGCCCAGATAGCGCGTCACGTGAGCGCCAGGGATGTACGCCAGTGGCGTGAGCTCGATCCACTCGCGACCGTATGAAGTGGACGAATTCGAGGTGTTGCCGCCGAAACGTGCGCCACTCGGGTGCGCAATGCCCCGTAAGTGTGAGAAGCTGCCGCCGTTGAGAGGCGTCGGGATCTGAAGACGACTTCGCCCCGAGAGCTCAATGTCGTGCACGGTGACCCCGTTGTCTACACGCTCGCCCAGCACTTGTACAGTGTCTTCGAGTTCGAGTGCGAGTGCTGCCTCTGCCAGCATGTTCTCCAACGGCTCGTCGGCTTTCTCTAGCAGCACCATGCCGATCAGCACCACCTCGATCTGCTCAGACACGCGCAAAGAAGGAGCATAAATTTGATCAGCTCTGCTATTGAAAACGCAGCGGATACTGAACATGAAAGTCAAAGCCTACCATCGTCTCGGAGGCCACGGATATCCGCGTCTTGACCCCACAGATCGCACAGGGAGCGTACGAGCGGATCTTGAACAGCAAGCTGGTGGTGGAAAACAGCAGCAGCATTCATATACACGAGCGCACGTGAGCAAACGGAATGCGCTTGCATTCATGTACGTGAGAATATGTTTGTACCTGGCGAAGAGCTCTTTGAAGACAACCGA
This sequence comes from Globisporangium alternatum, assembly GCA_023334315.1. Taxonomy (NCBI): domain Eukaryota; phylum Oomycota; class Peronosporomycetes; order Pythiales; family Pythiaceae; genus Globisporangium; species Globisporangium alternatum. The sequence goes on along the minus strand of JAASGT010000271.1, from coordinate 29,816 downwards.
GAGCAGCTCGTTGAGACGCGTGTCGCGCATGCGGTCTTCGTCCCACTCGACGCGCTTCATCGACACGATCAGGTGGACGTTTTCGCCCGGAACAAAGTCGCCAGGCAGGCGATCCGTGTTGCACATATAGATGCCCTGTTTAACAAGGAAGAAGAGAAGAAACAACGACATCACAGAGTTAGGTTGTGCCAGCTCAATATCGAAGGGTTTGAGGTACTTCAAGCAGCAGGCAGTGGCTGCGTACCTCGGGCAGCTCTTGCTCGATTAGGACGGACATGAGATCTTCATCCGTCTCATCGTCGATCTCCAGCACGAACGTGTCCTTCGAGTCACTGCGAAACAAGTCAATCAATCAACTGAGCATCGGTGGCGGCAAAAATGAATGGTACCACGTGGAGACCAACCTGAATCCGTCGACCAGCGCCTCTTCTTCCGACTCGGAGCTGGATTCCGAGGACGAGCTGAGGTTCTTGCTCTCGTTCTCGGCTGTCGCTGATATCGACAAAGCGGAGCTCGAAGATGCCGCTCCTGCTGCTGCTGATACTGACTCGTTTTCGGTTCCAATAGCTACCAGAATTTCGGCCGGTGTTGGTGCTTCGCTCTTAGCATCCTTCAAAGAGTCGAGTGAAGCCGCTGCGAGCTGCTGCATCTGCTGCAGCTGCGTTTTCCGCCGCATACGCCGCTGGGCGATACGCGAGTGCGTGGGTGGCAGCAAGAACCGCTTGTAGCCCTTGCCGTCGTCGTCGAGAGCAAAGCTCAGTGCCCCGCTGGCGGATTGCTGAGGGCGAAGCACGCGATTACCAAAGTACTCGTGCTCCGGCTGCACTACGCTAACGCGATCTCTGTGAAGCTGTGAAGTTGATGGGGTGATACGAATTGACGTTATTACAAAGATTCGTCTTGAAGAGAAAGTAGATTGGGAGTCAGCATACCTTATCCTTGTTGAAAGTACTCAAAGCTTCAATTTGGTTCTGAAGCTTCACGAGACGCCGGTCCTCATCGTCTTTGACCTGTGTAAAGCAATCCACAGTTCAGAAAAAGCACGCACGTTCTTGAATAACTACCAAGATGGACACAGATTTTCAGCAACGTACATCGATGTTTCGCTCGATTCGAAGTGTTGGTGGTGACGGTAGAGCGGGTAGATACAATCCAGTGCCAGTGATGAGCCCAACGATCAACGAGCCTCCGATCTGCAGCACAAACGCAATTTGTTGTCAGCAACAGGAATATGTTGCCGGTAGAAGGCAGCAAAGCTGCATCGATATACCTGGATCTGCGAGTCAAAGCCAAAGACAGCGTTCACACCGAGCACTTTCATCTTCACGATGAGCTGTGGAGACATAGAAAAGAAGGTTACATATCAGTCAGTCAGTCCATAGGCTATACTCTATTTATCTCCCAGGATAACAAACTAATTCAAACATCAAGTACTGGGAAACACACCTGGCGATACAGCTCGTACTCCAAGAACGGCAGCGACTCGGACACAATCGTCGCGTTGACGTCTCCGGTTCCTTTTCGGCGCTGGCGGCAGACTCGCGCTTGGATGAACGTGCCTTTGCCCATCATCGCGAGTCCAGACGGCGGCTCGATGGACGCGATCAGCATCTCGGGCACCCACTTGTTGCCGCAGATGCCGCATCGCACCATGCGCATACTAATTATCACAGAGCAGCATTATCAAGTTCATGAGAATGAGTAGGAATGTTTTGCAGTAAAAAACAAATTCCAACTGTACTTTGGTGCCACTTACTTGGAGAAGGGAGCCAGCGATCGCGAGTACGGAATGTGGCACAGCAGACACGGCGAGACATTCACACGGCTCTTCCTACAAAGCCATATAGTTAACCACAAGGTATCAAGTGATAAACAGCCAGAGATATGATCTCTTACCTGCTCTTTGCTCGAGGTGGCAAAGTATCCCCTCCAGCTCCAGGGAGGTGCATCAGCATGGGGCTTCGACGCCCAACAAGCAGCTCAGGAGTGCTCATCGTCATTGGGGACGCTGTTGGCAGAGTGGAAGAACCCTCGTCGAGGTCGTCGTAGCTCATGCTGTGGTCTCGCTTCGGCTTCTCCTTCGTCGGGTTCTTCAGCACAGCAGCAGTGCCACTAGAGAACCAGAGCATAGAGAGAACAACAATATTAGCGAACTCTGTGGTCAATTTTTCCAAGAGAAATCGTTCACGCACGTTGCAGAAATGACGCAGACGTCGTCGTGGATCGTGCACGACTCAGTGTATCCGATTACGAACGGACACTGCAGCGACTGTGCATGCGCTCGGATCTAGCAACATTGTCATCGACATAACGCAAGCAAAGCAGCACTCCATTGTGATTATGATAGCTCATCGCACACACTCGCAGGTACGAAGACAAACGTACCTCTTCACGCAGCTCCAGCCACCAGGAGTCTCTCGTTTCTTGATCCGCGAGCTTCGTGGCGAGTTTTCCCAGGTACTTCACGGAGCGAGCGCTCACGATGCCACCCAACCGGATTCGCGTCGATGGGCTGAACACTTTCAGTGTGATCAGTTGAATTTCCTATGATGACAACTGACGTGAGCCACAAATCTTCAAAACCAACGAAGATACGTCACATGGTACTCTCTCAAGGCACTTACATCGTGGACCGAGATATTGAACGTCTCGGGCGGCTTGAGCGACTTGAGGAAGCGGCGCGGCATGTAGCGAGGCGACGTGATCGCGTCGATCGCGTCCACGGGAGGGAGCGCAGGGGGCTGCTCGTCTCCGTTCAGGCCCTGTCCTTCGCTATCGCTCTCATCGCCATTCTCGTTGCGCTGGGAGCTCGAGCCACCGCCGAGATCCGCACCCGACGGGTCGTTCTTGCCTACAGGTGTGATGTAACACGCAGTGCCGCATGCGCGCGCAACGAGTCCACTGTCGCCCTCGACGTCGAAGAACTGCTTGTACGCCAGCACCGCATTACCGCCGAGCTCCAGCGCTTTCTTACCGACCTGTAGAGAGTAACAATCATTAATCGACAGTTAGAAATGGTTCTCATTCACACCAAATCGCACAGGAGCACAGTACCAGCGTGACGACTTGCGACGAGAGCTTGTAAAGCAGCAGCTGGCGGTGCTCGTTGCTCTTCCTCGACGTGCGGAAGTTGTCGCTCCACGAGTACTCCGGGTCGGCGTGTACCACAAGCTCCTCGACAAAGCCGAGCATCGTGTCGATGCGGTACAAGTTCGGGTCGAGCGTCGAGAGCCCGAAGAACTGCACGCCCGCCGAGGACTCGCGGAACGGGTTCACGTCGCCAAAGTAGTGCAGGCGGATCACGAGGCTCAGCTCGCAGCGCACACCTAGCAACGTGTCGTACACTGGGAACCAGCCCTGAATCACGTGCCCGTCGCGCATGAGCAGGCAGTTGAGGTCCACGTACACGATCCCAATCGTCTGTCAAGCAGGCAGTAAACACACAGACGCCGCATTAGCATTCGCACAGCTACACAACAGCATATATACAACCAGCGATACGCTACGCACCGCGTCGCTCGTGTACACGTCGTGGTCCATGAGCTTGAACTCGATCGGCTGGCTCTGCAGCACTGAGTCATCGGCGACGTCGAAGCGGAACTCCTCGTCCCACTTGGGGTTGAGCGTCTTCTTGGAGACCGAGGACTTGGCTTCGAAGGACGCGAAGGTGATGCCCACATACGCGTCCGCGAGCTTGCTCGTGCGGTCCATCACGGGCAGGTCGCGCGCCTCCACAAGCCGGATCTTGATCGTGCACGGCATCTTCTTCACTCAAGTCTGTCGATCGTATCAAAATGAGCGCATTGTCAGAGCTTCAAGGCTGGTTGCTGCCGTTGGGACGACATTCGTGCGACAAAGTACTGAGCTGACCGCTCGTGCAACATTACCAGATATGCTCTTGTAACGAGAGTCGAGAGATTATCTCTGTACAAGAGCTGACTGTTGCGACCAGTCATTCGGAAAACGGTTGCGCCAATTGACAGGAAGGTGTCATTCGCCGAGTCACCATCGGAGAGCGCAAGTGAGAGCGCTCAGCTGTCGTGTAGAAGATCAAGTGTGTGTATATGTATTGACTACTTTATGTATGTAGCCCACACGCGTGTGCGTCGTGCGGTTCGGCTCTGCTCGGTTTGGGATGGTCGTGGTTTCGCGCCAGTCGTGACTGTCCTTCAAGCACGAGCCGATAGGAAGCAGTCTCATTTTCAGATGAGTGGCATAGTGAAGTTGCCGCTTGTTTAGTTCTCGGGATTTACATACTCTACTATCATCGCTACACCAAGTACGCTCTGCATGTTCACACGAAGCGCTCGATGGCGTCTGCAGTTGCACGGCCGCTGCGCTTCGTAAGCTCCGTAACGCAATCGAATCCAATCACAATGAACTTGCCCAGGAACCCCGTTGCTTATCGCGTAATGTTGTCGTGATTCGATTCCTGCGTCCCTATCATGCTACGCTCTATCGTCTGCTGTACAGCCTTTCGGTGGAGTTGATCTGCCGAGAAGAGCGCGTGTGCTTGAGCAACAGCGCTGCCTGGGTCGTGCCGGGGACAACAAGCGACCTGCAGTGAACAAAGAGCAACTTATCAGTGGTTCTATATCAGTGCAGATGAGAGCAAATAGCAAGACAGAAACGTACTGGATGAAAGGCTCGAGCTGCTGGATCGTCCACTTCTCCTGGACCTGGAAGAGCTTCTCGAAGCGCTGCTTGGCGTCCAGTGGCAGGTCTTCCTCCGGGAAGTACACGACCCGAGCCGGTTTCCCCTTCTGCACCTTCATGAGGCCAACCCCACGGAGCATCTCGACGCTGACCGTGACTTTGTCGGGCACGCGAAGCGCCCACTTGTCCATGAACTGATCCAGCACCCAGCCGTCGCCATCGCTGCCTCCTGTCTCATGAGACTGCGCGCTCTGCTCTTCGAAGAGCTGCTTTGCGCAGAAGCCAGCGATCTTGCTCGGCTCGAGCGTGCACGTCTCTTCACCGCTGTCTCTGGTGTGTAGGGTGCCGTAGATTTTGCAGCATTGTCGAATGACAACGAGCGGATGCTCGATCTCTTCCTGAAACTTGGTCAATGGAATGCCAGGCGGCGACAGGAAGTCGAGCTCACTTTGAACGATCGCATCCAGCATGTCGCTGAACACACGCGACTGGTACGACGCGCTCAGGAGCCGCCATGTACCTGCGTCTTCGAACGCGTGCAGCTGGTTGAGCATCTCGAGAATCTCTTTTTCACTCGTTTGCAGCGTTGACACGAGATCTTCCGTTGTGTACAATTTGTGAAGCTTTGCGCGTTTCTGTGGCGTGGACGAGCTCTGGACACACAGAACAGGAAAGAGCAGATTAGCATCAGAGCCACAAGTGAAAGTGCGCACTGGTTTTGAGCGATCAAGTCGTAAGATATGCTCACCTTGCTTGAACGAGCCTGCTCAAATGGCGATTCCATCAGCAGTGCCTTCAGACGCATGATGTCTTGTCCTTTCGGCTGGAGCTACAGTGCAAAAGCTGTGAGTGGATGAAGAGAGCTTGACAGCGGCCATGCATGCAGGCGTTTTACCAGGAAATGAAACTTCGCAGAGCCGCGCATAATAATCTCATCCTTCCCGGCTGGTGTCTCGCTGTCATCGGTGTCGCGAGGCTTCCACTTCGTGTGTTCGGTCAGCAGGCGCAGATTCGAGGTGTCCTCCTTCGTCAAGTAGAACGACTTGGTCGATGTGCACAACACAGCTCTATCAGCTGGCGCTCCGACAATAAACACCCTGTAGATAACAGCATGGTGTTAGCGTGAAAGGCCATGCATGGGTGAGCGATCCACTTGCGATGGACGAACGCAATGTGCAGCAAGGCGCAGACTCACTTGTCTCCCGCTTTAAACGCTTCCTCCATGTCGGTGTTGAGCTCCACCAAGCGGTACTTGTTTGCAGAGAAGTCGCTCTTCGTCACCAGCACCTGCTGCTTCACGGCCGCATCGTCGTCCATGGTCACGCGTCGCCCCTCGTTCGCTTCGAGCAATCGCAATTCCGTTGCTTCTTGCTTCCCGCTCAATTTGGCGCCAAAGCCCGGCTAAGTACGAAGTGACCAAATCTCTCTCTACAAGAGCAGCAATATTGCGCTCTCCATTTCAAAAGCCAAAAGCAGCATTCACAATGGCGGGAAGAGCGACATCTGCGCCACCGACGCACGTCGTTGTGGAGACCACTGTGGTGCGTGCATCCAGCGTAAATGGATCTGTAGACTGTGAACTAATCAGTGCTACTATGTGTGTTGTGTTTGTGTGAATTATTGGCTGCCTACAGGGAACGTTCACGGTCGAGCTCTACTACGAGCACGCGCCCAAGTCGTGCTGGAACTTTGCGGAGCTCGCGCGCCGCGGCTACTACAACAACACGATCTTTCACCGCATCATCAAGGTGCAGCTCGCGTATATTCTCTACTAGTAGTTCATGGTTGTGATGGTTCTTGCGGTGCTGACTTGGGCTACTGTTGCACGCGTTTGCATGAACGACGCTGTAGGATTTCATGATCCAGGGTGGCGACCCGACAGGCACTGGACGCGGCGGCGAGTCTGTCTACGGGTGAATGAGATGAGCCTTCCATGGATAGTGTACACTGTGTTAGACTGCAAGGGCTGACCCATCGACGTGTATGTGTGTGTGTGCTGCACGAACAGCGGAAAATTTGAGGACGAGATCTCCAAGGAGCTCAAGCACACTGGCGCCGGCATCCTCTCGATGGTGCGTACAGTTCAACCGATTGCTCCATAACGCGATGTATTTTTTGTATGAGCTGACACGGCGAATGATGAATGCTATTGTTTGCGAAACAGGCGAACGCCGGTCCAGACACGAACGGCAGCCAGTTCTTCGTCACACTGGCGCCAACGCCATGGCTCGACGGTACGCTTTTGGTTTGCTGCTTGTGTGCTGTGCTTCTCGCTGTATCTGTTGGTGCACCGCGGTTCTGATAGATAGTATGGTGATGCGGGATATCTGCAGGCAAGCACACTGTCTTCGGGCGCATCTCGGAGGGCATGAAGGTGATCCAGCGCATGGGGCTCGTGCCGACGGGGGCAAACGACAGGTCAGTACATTCTAGCTCATCGTGTGGCTAGTATCGGTGCCATTGTCTGCGCTAGTATTATTACTGATTGCTGCTTCCCTGTACGACTGCTGCTCAGACCGCGTGACGAGATTCGCATCACGCGTGCGTATCCGCGCGCTCAATAGAAAGTGAACGCGTAATACACGAGACACTCCTCTCGCAAGCCCTGGCACCACTGACTAGCTCTTTCGCTTTCGCCATACTCGCTACTAGCCGCCTTGTGTGCGGAAACTCTGACTCGGTGTTGTCCATTGGCAGATACCACAGATTTGCCGAAAGGTCACACTCAGTTACTCTGTCTTGGAGCCGCCTCCTGACGGATGATGTAATTCTGCATCGTACAACCAGTGCTGAGAGTGAGCTGCTGGGTGTGGGTCTCACTGACCACGACGACGATGCCTTGGTGTTCTCGACGGTAGTCGCGTGTGCTGGTTTGACAGGCGAATAGGCGGGCGTGGTCCGATTCCAGTGGTTACTAGAGCATGGCGGACGATGGGGCGCATGCGAGTGGAGACGACACAGACTCACTGCAAGACGACAACTCGGCTCTCAAGGCGCTTCTAGAACCCCAAGAGCTACAGGAGAATGACGTGAGTGGCTGGCTGTATGCTTGGCTACCAGTAGAAGAGTGAGTTTGCCAGGACGCTGCTGACGCTAACGCTGATGTTGAACAGGTGGATGACGTCACAAACGTCGTCGCCCTCGTGGATGACACGGAGCTGCTCGTGTCTCCGCCACCGATTGTAGAGACTGACACCATTCTGGTCACCAAGAGCGAGAACTCGGTAGTAGCAACGACACCCAGAAAGCAAGCTTGGATTCAGGTCGTGGTCTCGCCAGAGCTCTCACCTTCTTCCAGTATCTTCTCATTCACCCCACCGCCACGAAAAGGCCTCATTGCAACTGTAACAGAGAGTGTGATTGCAGACATAGCTGCATCCGTCGTGACTCCAGTCTCAGCCACAACGAACCCAGCAGAACACGAGACTGAAGCTGTTGCTGGCGAAATCAACGGCTCACATGTGATCCAGATGGAGCCACTTCTGGATCCAGAGAATCTCGAGCTGGCACAAGCGCTGCAGACAGAGAAGAGCTACTCGACGCCGATCGACATCCCCACGTTTGGCTGGTCCGACTGCTTCCAGCTAGGTATTCGGCTGATGTACACCACGATGCTGCTGCGGCGCAACATTTCGCCACGAATCCTGACAATAGACGAAGGAGCAGGAGGTGATGAAATGGTCGGAAAGCTGACGACGACGCAGATTTGCATCCTCGCGCACTCGGGACTCGCGTTCAACACCTCAACGCAGTCACTGGTCATCCGCCAAGCCTCACCCGCGACTAAGTCTCCTGTCAAGAAAGCGAGCCCTACAAAGAAGAACAAGAAGCACAAGAAGAAAAAGAAGAAAAGAAGCGAGAACCACTGTAGTCTGATCAACAGCGTCAAGGCATGGCTTCCTGCAAAGCTCTGGACAACACACCCAGACAACGATGTCGACGACAGAGGCGCGATCGCCGTTTTCCGTGCGTTGCGTGTGAACACGTCGCTTCTATCGCTCTCCCTGCAGCATCTCGGGCTCGGCGACCAAGTGATGTGCGCGCTCGCTGCGATGCTTCGCTGCAACTCAACGCTGACCAAGTTGGACCTCCAGGGCAATCGAATTGGCCCACTGGGTGTTCAGGCTCTCTGTGATGCCGTCGAAGACATCCCAGACTCGATGCTGGTGCACCTGGACCTGAGTTACAACCGGATAACAGACGCCGGGATCCCGTCACTCTGTCGCGCATTCCGAGAGAACGAGACGATCGTGTGGCTGAACGTGTCGTGGAACCAGCTCACGTCGCTCGCGCTGCTGGCCTTTCTCGAGGCGGCGCGCGACAATTTCGTACTCAGCGACGTCGCGATGTACGGGAAGGACTGCGACGAAGACCAGTACTGTCAGAACCACGAGAGCAAGCTCGCCAAGCGCATAGCGGCGGCTCTGCGCTGTGTGAACGACAGCTTTGACCAGCTGCGGCTCACGAGCTCGCGCGCGCGGCTCCCGGTTCGCAGGCTCAAGCAGTCGCGGTGGGTGACGTTGCCGGGTACGAACCTAATGGAGATGGATGCGCTCGTGATCGCCGGCTTGCTGCCACTCAACACGAAGCTGCTCACGCTCGACCTGTCCAACAACCCTGGCATTGAGCGCTGGGCGATCCTCGAAGTGCTCGCGAGCATCAAGCACTGCAAGACGCTCAAGACGGTGAATCTCGCGAACACGGGGCTGCATGAAGAGGTTGCTGAGCAAGTAGCTGAGCTCGTCGCGTCAAACGAGACGCTGGTGAGCATCACGATGCATCGCGACCCCATCCAGGTTCAGCAAGTGCGGGGCTGCCATCCTGAAGTTGCAGTAGAGGTAATGGAGTTCGACATCCCCAAGGAACATCACTTTGATCGTTGGATTTTAGCCAAGTGCCTCATTCTCAACCGCCCAACGAAGGAGCTCAACAGAATTCGTCTGCCCATAGCACCCGCAGATACGATTGGCAGCAGCTCGAAGCTCGTGAGCGTGAACCTGTCGGGACGGGTGTTCGACATGTACGAAGTTGTCTTCCTGAGCAAGAAGATCTTCCACCACCTGCACATCGGCCGCGTGTCGCTCAACAACTGCAACATCGAGAGCTACGGCGGGATCGCGCTCGCCGACGCCGCGCGCAACCACGCGACGCTGGAGACGCTCGAGATCGAGAACAACGCCATCGGGGTCGCAGGCGGCGTCGCCATGGTCGAATGCGTGCAGGACAATGCGTCGCTCACGTGCCTCAACCTGAGCTGGAACCGCATTGGCAACGACGGCGCCGCTGGGTTTTGCCACGCGCTCAAGGCCAACCGTTCGCTGCGCCGGCTTGACTTGCGTGGCAACAACCTCAGTGCGCCAGCAATCATAGCGATCAGCGAAGGGCTCAGGGGCAATGCGTGTCTGACAGAGCTGTACTTACGATGGAACTCCATTTGCCCACGAGGCGCCGAGGCGCTCGCACAGGCTCTGATGGCGAACAAGGTGCTGCGAGTGCTCGATATTGAGCACCACACCATGGGCGAAGCTGGCGCGCGCGCGTTTGCGCTCATGCTCGAGAAGAACAAGTGCCTCCAGGAGCTCAACATGAAAGGCGACGACTCGATCTCCGACGGTGACGCAAGGGGCATCGGCGCCGAGCAGGCGCAACAGATTGCTGTAGTGCTCACAGAGAAGAACAAGTCGCTCACGAGTCTGAACATCGCGCAGAATCAGATTGGTAAGGACGGCGTCGTGTGGTTCAGCAACTTGCTCAAGGGCAACAAGACGCTAAAGATCCTCGACTTGTCGCTCTCGGGCATGGACAGCAAGATCGCGCCCCGGTTCTTCGAATGCCTGGGCATGAACAAGACGCTCGTGAAGCTCAATTTGGCGCATAACCGCATCAGCAACGAGGGAGCTATGGCCTGTCTCAAGGCGCTCGACGTGAACAAAGTGCTCCAGGACCTCAACCTCATGGACAACCTCATCACGGAGGAGCCACTCGCGCTGCTGCTCCAGAAGCTCCGCTCGCCCAAGTGCGCGATCGTGCTCCGGTGGCTCTGCATTGCCGAGAACGCGATGACCGAGCGCACGTACCAGGCCTTCCGTACGCTCGACACCGGGCGCCTCGCGGTCGTGCTCGAGGAGGAGAAGCACCGCAGCTCGCAAGTGGCGTGACAAAGTCTGCGACGTGTAGCCATGGTGTGATTGATGATGTGACCCACATCATTTTAGGATGGTGTGGTGGTCTCTACTGGTGTGGTGAGTGGTGTGATCATTCGTGGTGGCTTCCAAGAGGTGTCACTTCAAGAAGGTCCGTCCATTAATCGTCCGCAGTCCGCAATGCCCACAAGCTGGAAGCACAGCAGCAGCCGTCGTGGGAGCACGACGACGGACACTGGTGGTAGCGGCGGCGTCAGCGCGATCTACGCGGCAGCGAGCGGTCTGCACCCGCCTCCGAGTGAGCGTACGGTACGTTCAAGACGTGCGCTGCTAGCGATTTGTGCAGCGACTGTGCGCGCGCGAACGACTCGTTCATGCTGCTGCTGGCTAAGTGTGCGAACATTTACGTGGCGTATAGAAGGCAAATCCGGCTGTACAGCGCGTCGACCACACAACCTCATCAAGCCTCGCGACTGTGCCGCCATGTCTATCAAGCTGGTTGCCGCAGCGCCTCGGCAAGTTCGATCGACCGATAGTCCTCAGGTGAGCAAGTTGAAGTTTCGGTGATGGGCTGCAGTCGTACGTGTGGCACTCTTGTTTGTTCATGGTCGTGTGATACTACCTTTGTACAGAGACAGCGACTCGTTGCCGGAGCTGCTCGAGGGCGTGTTTGAGCGCAACCGAGCGCTCGCATTGAGCAGCTCGCGTGCGTCTGACAACCAGCGCTCAGTGAGCACGTAGCAAACGCAGTGCTTCCGTGGCATTCGATGCGTGCGTGTGCTGCAGTCAGGTGTGCATGTTTAATAAGGCAACATAAGCAACAAGAATTTGTGCTACGTAAGCTAGCAAGTCCGCGAAAGAACAAGCAGACCTTGAGAACATGTGCGTTTCACTTCTCGCAATTATTGTTGCGCTTGCTTGAACCGTCGTTGCTTGTGCTTGCTTGCCGCCTCTTCGGCTTTTCTTCCCGAATAAAAGCAAGATCTGTCCCTCTTTTCATCCACTCAAAATCCATTAAAAATATTCTGTCGCTTTTTATTGGCTAAAATACGTGTCCGTTATCATCCCTCGCTAAAACAACAACAAAGGCGACCCAAGAAAGGGGGGAGGACACGAGGAGCTCTTTCAGGAGCTCACTATCACTATCGCTCGCGCTTCGAGCAGCCGGTTCCCAGTCGAGAGAGCACACAAGCAGCCATGGCGATGCCGACGATGGCGGCGATCGCCAAACGCATGACAGGCGCCGCAAATGACTCCAAGTTCTTCAGCACCACCAAGAAAGGTGCGTCACGCGCGCGCGTGTGTGTGGAAAGCAGGAGGAGAACTGTGGATGATGGTGTTGGCAATGTGGCGCGTGGTGCGTCGGTGTCTGAAGGGATGGATGCCCTGAGCGCTGGATGCATCGATAGATACCGACCGCTGTGAGCCCACGTAGCGGATGTGCGTGTGTGTATGGGATGTACATAGGCCTGTGTGGCGTATGAGCGTCGTGTGTGTCGTGTGCGTGTGTGCTGACGTTGTTGGTATTGTTCTGGTGGACGGATGATGAATCAATTAGGTGAGACCCATGAGCTGCGCACGGAGCTAGCGAACCCGAGCCGCGAGAAGAAGAAGGACGCGGTGAAGAAGGTGATCGCGAACATGACGGTCGGCAAGGACGTCTCCATGCTCTTCACGGACGTCGTCAACTGCATCCAGACGGGTACGTCAATCTCCAAGTAGGGCAGTGTCCTATCATGCATGCGCTCGCTAATCGTTTGTGTACTTATGTGTGCGTATGTGTATGCCAGCGGACACGCAGCTGAAGAAGCTTGTGTACTTGTACCTGATCAACTACGCCAAGAGCAACCCGGACCTCACGATCCTCGCGGTCAACACGTTCGTCAAGGTACGGATGGCACTATGCTTACTTAGTTCCATTGGGTTTCGACCGCTATAATTGTTTTTTCACCTTGCCCACTCGACTCGTCTGAATATTGCAATAGGACGCTGCGGACCCGAACCCGTTGATCCGCGCGCTCTCGGTGCGCACCATGGGCTGCATCCGCGTGGACCGCATCACCGAGTACCTCTGCGAGCCGTTGCGCCGCTGCCTGCAAGACGAGGTTCGCTTTGTATCTTTTTCCTTTGTAAATCAGGACACTGTTTGTCTAACAACAATGGTATTGTTGTTGACTTGTGTTGTCCTGTTCTTGCTTGTTACAGGACCCGTACGTGCGCAAGACGGCGGCGATCTGCGTGTCCAAGCTATACGACATCAACCCGGACCTGGTTGAGGAGCAGGGCTTCCTCGACATGCTGCGCGACCTCATCTCGGACTCGAACCCGACGGTCGTGGCCAACGCCATCGCCGCGCTGTCCGAGATCTCGGAGAACGGCAGCCAGCAGCACGCGTTCAAGATCACCAAGTCCGTGCTCCAGAAGCTGTTGGCGGCCTTGAACGAGTGCAACGAGTGGGGTCAGGTGTTTGTGCTCGACGCGCTCGCGAACTACTCACCGGCGGACTCGCGCGAGGCTGAGGGCATCATCGAGCGCGTGACGCCCCGCCTGCAGCACGCGAACTCGGCCGTCGTGCTCTCGGCCGTCAAAGTGATCATGAAGTTCCTCGAGAAGGTCTCGGACGCCGACACGGAGCGCAGTCTGTCGCGCAAGATGGCGCCGCCATTGGTGACTTTGCTTTCGGCCGAGCCCGAGATCCAGTACGTGGCGCTGCGCAACATCAACCTGATCGTGCAGAAGCGCCCGACGATCTTGGCGAACGAGATCAAGGTCTTCTTCTGCAAGTACAACGACCCGATCTACGTCAAGATGGAGAAGCTCGAGATCATTATCAGGTTGGTGTCCGAGCGCAACATTGAGCAGGTGCTCCTGGAGTTCAAGGAGTACGCGACCGAGGTGGATGTGGACTTTGTGCGCCGGTCGGTGCGCGCAATTGGCCGGTGCGCCGTCAAGCTCGAGCGCGCCGCGGAGAAGTGCATTAACGTGTTATTGGAGCTCATCCAGACCAAGGTGAACTACATTGTCCAGGAGGCGATCATCGTGATCAAGGATATCTTCCGCAAGTACCCGAATCAGTACGAGAGTATCATTGCGACGCTCTGCGAGAATCTGGACACGCTCGACGAGCCCGAAGCCAAGGCGTCGATGATCTGGATCATCGGCGAATACGCCGAGCGCATCGACAACGCCGACGAGTTGTTGGACTCGTTCATCGACGCGTTTGACGACGAGACGGCCCAGGTGCAGCTCCAGCTGCTCACGGCCACGGTGAAACTCTTCCTCAAGCGCCCGAATGAGACCCAGGACATGGTCCAAAAGGTGCTGCGCAAGGCGACCGAGGAATCGGACAACCCGGATTTGCGCGACCGCGGCTACGTGTACTGGCGTCTGCTGTCGGCCAACCCAGAGGCCGCGAACGCAGTCGTGCTCGCCGAGAAGCCCGTGATCAGTGACGACACGTGCGCGTTGGAGCCGACGATCCTCGACGAGCTCATCGGCAAGATCTCGACGCTTGCGAGCGTGTACCACAAGCTGCCGAGCGCCTTTGTCGTGCGCTCGACCGTGTCGGAGCTGCGCGAGCAGACGGAAGACGACGGCGACCGTGGGGACGAGGACGACGAGGGCTCGTCCGACCGCCACGAAGAAGGCGGCGGTGGTCACTCGGGTGGCGGTGACTCAGGACCAGTGGACCTCCTGGACATTGGCAGCATGTCGGTCGCCGAGCCGGCCAAGTCCGCGCCAGTGAGCAATGCCGGGGCGAACCTTGTGGACATCTTTGGTGGCGGCGCGCCTAGTAGTGCTCCGTCATCCGGATCTGCAGCCTCAGTGGTCCAGAAGAAGCTGCTGCTGAGTGCGCAGCAGGGCAAGGGCCTCGTGATGAAGGGTGCGTTCACGCGCAAAAACGGCGCGTTCGTGCTGGACGTGGACTACGAGAACCAAGGCACAAGTCCGATTGCTGGCGTCGCGATCCAACTGAACAAGAGCACATTCGGCGTCGTGCCCATGCAGCAGCAGGTCACGTTTCCGCAGCCGCTGGGGGCGGGCCAGAACATCTCGCACACGCTGCCCATGGGCGTGAGCCCCGCGTTTGTGAACGCGTCGGTGGCGCCGAACCTCGGATTGCAGGTTGCGATCAAGAACCTCACGTCCGGTGAGGTGCTGTATTACCAGTCGGACTTGGAGCTTCCAGCGATCTTCACGGAGAACGGCGGGCTCGAAAAGACCGAGTTCATCAACATGTGGAAGGGCATCAGCGAGGCGAACGAGCACTACTTCTCGCTGCCGACCGGAGCGAAGAGCGTGGACGCGGTCTCGGACTTACTAAAGCACAGCAACGTGTTCTACGTCGCCAAGCGCGGCATCGACGGCAAGGAGATCGCGTACTTCTCGATCAAGACCATGACGAACGTCGTCGCGCTCTTTGAGTTCACGTTCGACGGCTCGGGCACCACGAAAGTATGCCTCAAGACGGAGCAGAAGGCGTTCTGCGGCGTGCTGCAGAAGAGCCTCGAGCTTTTGTTTGCCTAGCTGTAGCGGCCTGCGTGCAAGAGAGAGAGAGAGCAGTGTGGGGTTTCGAACGAGTACGTGAGGCAATTGAAGATCGTTTTGTGTGGAGTGTGTCTTAGCGCCGAGCAGGAAGAAAAAGACGGACTCTCAGGAAAGAAGTAAATAAAGCCCCCTTTGTATATCGCCATCAAGAGATCCATCTGGGTGAAAGGGCGTCCACAGCGTGTCTGCATGCATGCGTGAATACCATCCGACAACGCGACACATGAGCCACTCGACCGGACGCCATCACGACTTGGGAGAGAGCTATGTGGCCAGCGAGCGAACTAGAGACAACGCAACCGAAACAGCAGTCGCCATCACAAAGCAGCAAGCAAGCACGCAAGGAAACTACAACAAGGCGGCCGGCCACGGGCCTCTTGTCCTACCTGGTCCACGTATCACACGTGATTTCTCTCGAATGAGAGACAGCCAGCCCAAGCGAACGACAGAAGCCTTCTTCGCACGCCTGACAGCTTCCCCACATGACTGCCACTTCATGGCGACGTGACTTGCTTGGTCTCCGACCAGAACGCTCGTTCTGACCACTTGGGCTCCTGCTGTTCTGCTCTTTTGTTCTCTGTGCGAACAGAGCCCAACAGATCAGCGAAGTGCTCGACAACGTGCGACTTGAGCTGGTGGCAGATTCTATTTCATCAGTCGCCAGGTGTCTGTATCTTGCATCCTTGTCACGTATGAACAGTCACTCTCACAAGCCGCGCCTCACGTTTTGCTGCATACAGAATGCAACTTTAGACCGGATCAACGCATCATCCGAACGAACGGATGCCTCTACCGTCTTTGACGCTGACCGGCTGCTAATGACCTTCGTGATGGCTGAGCGAGTGCGTGTAGTCAACATTTGAGAAATCCGTGCACTAAGACGCCCGAAGCATCATCCACTCCCTCATAGCCATGCAGACATAGACATACAGACAGAGGACAGCCGCAGAGGCCATTGAGTTCGTGGCCCATGGTTGAGCCTTCTGGGTATCATTTTGATGAGCTCCTGAACGCTAGCAATCGTAAATAAACGCGAAAGCAACTTTCTCTTCATAACATACCTGCGCGTTTGCATATACTACCAGGTAAACAAGTAATAGTGAGCCGATACTCGTTACACAAGGTCAAGTGATTGTGCTTCAATGTGCAAGAGAGCATGGACTTTGGTTTTGTTTTCTACGGTCAGCCGTACGCAGCGTCCCAGGCGCATGAATGCCAGCCCGAGTGCCTCACCGCGACCGGGACTTCGCCATGTAAAAGCCCTGCGCGACCGGATCTCTCCGCACGGTGACCGTGCGGGCGCCGCGCGCCTGTCCTTCTGGTGTCAGCCACATGGCTCCTCGCTGTACCTGCTTACAATCTCTAAATATTTTTTACCTCAATTTGCAATCTATTTAGTGCTTGTAAAACTCTTACAACCATCCCATTTTCTGGACATAAAACCCTCTATACCTTGCGGCTTCCGATCGTCGAAATTGTTCACACATGGAGAGTCGCGCTCGTCTGCTGGCTGGATCCAGGCTGTGGCCCTCAAGACCGCGTTCCCCGAGCCAGGCAGCCAGCTGGTGTGAGTGGATCACTCCAACATGTGTGGATTTCATGTTCAGAGCTACTCGCTCGGACCACAAACGGACGCGTCCATCTGTCCTTCTGGCGTGGCTGGTTCCCTAGTTCCTTCGCTCGCTAAGTGTGTCTCTTTGTCCGAATGAGTGCCAGAGACTGCCCACTGACTTGACTGACTGACTCCGGTGGCTCAGCGATCGCCTGAGGCACTCACTCATTCTTCAATTATCCCCCTCGTGTCCACACACACGTTGACTCACCACTCGTCCTCCGTCACGATGTCACTGGTTTCCGCGCCTTTATTCCCATCCACTGCCACCGCGGCCACGACCTTCTGCGAGCTCCTGGCCATCGACGATGCGGTCGCCACTTGCGAAGACGTGCTGGCCTTCGACGGCGACTTCACGCCCTTCGTGGCGGTCACGGTGCCGCCACCAGCGCTCAACCGCTCGAGCTCGTACGGGTACGAGGGCGACGTGAGCAGCTACCGAGGCCCCAGCGCCAGTGGATACAGTTACATGCAGCAGCCAACCACCCCGATGATGACCACCAAACCGGGTTCCTACAAGCAGGCCTCGCCAACGGGCATCGACGCGTACTCGCCCATGGCGACGAATGAGTACGCGCAGCTCGCCGTGCTCTGGTCCGCCACCTCGTCGGCATCCTCTGCACCGGTGCCAACTAGTCGAGCGAGCTTGGACTCGATCTCCGACATCTCGCACCTACACGAGCCCAGCGACGCGCTGCTGGACCTCTTCATGGCGAGCCCCAAGCCGGCGATGTCGTCGTCGATGGCGCCACTGCCCAAGCTCACGCGCAGCGTCAGTGCGCCGGTTGCGAAGTCATCACCTCGCAGTCCACTGCGCTCTGACAGCAAGCTGTCGAAGAACAAGAGCAGCTCCAAGAACAAAAAGTGTACCTACGCCGCTCGCAGGGTACGTTCTTCAGCCATTCCTCCCTGTGTTGCCGTGGCGAGATGAACGATGAAACTGACTGGATTTTCTGTTATTACTTGCAACCCATAGCGCGAGGTGAGCTGGCTCCGCAAGGAGAGCGCGACGCTTGAGGCGCAGCTGCAGAAGCTCCAGAGCAAGCTCCAGGAGTGCGAGCGCACGCGCGAGAGCGCGGACCTCGAGAAGACTCTGCTGATCCGTGCGCGCGAGGAGAATGAGCGCCTGCGCGCCGTCGTGATGGTTCAGGAGGAGCAGATCCGCCGTTCCGACGGGCTTTTCAGTAGCACTAGTGAGAGCACTAGCGAGAGCGCTGAGACCGTGGCCGCCATTGGAAGCGTCCACTGAGAGAGCGACGAGAGCCAAGTGAGTAGTGTGTCTAGGTTCAGTGTGATGATTAGTTGCCCAAGATCATTGAGGCGCGCAAGAGTGAATATTGGTGGCGTACCAGCGAGTGTGTGTAATCAAATCCATCGTTGTCATGTGTGCGTGTCTTGTCCTT
Organism: Globisporangium alternatum; assembly: GCA_023334315.1. NCBI lineage: Eukaryota > Oomycota > Peronosporomycetes > Pythiales > Pythiaceae > Globisporangium > Globisporangium alternatum. The sequence continues at coordinate 11,454 of JAASGT010000271.1, read as the reverse complement.
GTAATGGAAATGATCCACTGAGCTCACACTGCTTGGGCGAGTACGGTTGCTGCTGTGCAACCAGCACATAAGCTGATGTCAGCTCTAATGTAGCTAGCTATTGTCCATGAGCCACAGCCTTTGTGGCTGTGGCCCAAGAGCTCCGTTGACTCGCAGCGCCGTGCTTGAACAAATACATATATATGGACTCAGCAGCAACAGCAGTTGCAATAAAGGGACGATCTTCCGAGTCGAGCCATCATCGCACAGAAGCAAACGGAAGGCGTTGGACAGCGAGCCTGGATTTTCGGAGCTGTCTCATTGCAAAATGATGGCGAAGCGAAAGGAGCTCGGTGTACCCACTACGATCCGTCGTCACCCAGTCCACCCTGGGACAATGCGTTTGATAAAGAATGAGAATCAAAGTAAAAACATAGTATCTCTAATTTTATGACTCATGTTCTAGCAGATCTTCTCCTGCTTGGAGGAAGTCTGCAGTGTAGTTTAAATTTTACCGAGGTGATTGAGATATAGTTCTGGCCCAACCTTGTCAGACTTTGGACCTTTGTTGCGTCGTTGCTGGCCTCACTTCCGATGGTCGTCGTTTGCTGCTGCACTCAGTAGAACCCCCTCGCTTACTCAAATGAACGCAAATCACAAATCACGAACAACAGCGGCTAAAATTTTACTTTAAAAATCTATATAAAACTATAGAGTCTTTCTAGTTTACGGCTGTACACATCTTGAAGATGGCACGCCTAGCTTTACCCAGAGGTGTCACTTGGCTCGACGCGCAATCGACACGCCGTTTGGGGGTTCCCTCACGCTTTCATTCCGATCCGTCAGTGCGCCTTCGTCATTTCCCAATCTGCTCGCTTCCGTCAACGGCCCACCCAGACCAAGACTCACTCACCGCCATCAGCAAGACAACGTGGCACCTTCGGACTCTCGCTCGGCTCTCAGATAGACAGAGTATGGGAACGATCAGCTTTGCGCACTTCGACATGCGTGCAAGCTCGGGGTTGGAAGCAAATGGAAATGAAGACAAGAACGCGATAAGCCAGCTGGAGGCTCTTCTTCATGCAACGGACGACGAAGACCTCGATCTGGCGTTGAGTATCATCCAGGAGCTTGACACTTCGCTGCTCGAGCCAGAATCACCTTCGATTATGAGCAGCAGCAACAACCCCGAAGAACTGCTCATGCTGCAGGCCTTGTACCCAGATAGCAGTATCTCCAGCGATGCTAGCTTCACAGAGCTGTTGACGACAGCAACTGCAGCAGCGAGCCTCACATCCCCGACGAAGCGAAGAGAGAAGAAGTGCACGTACCAGAACCGACGAGTACGTACTCAATTGTTGAGACTCTGTACTGTGTGAAGCCTAAAGTTGACTCAGCGAATTCGTCTTGTCTGTTTGCTTCCGTAGGAGGAGATCCAGACGCTCCGAGACGAAGTCGTGATACTCGAGTCCCAGGTGCGCAAGCTCAAGCAGATCAAATCGCGACGGAGACAGGTGGCTGCTGAAGAGCGGAGTCGGCAGGAGAAAAGCGCGAAGTTTGCAACCGCAGAAGAAGAGAACGCCGAGCTCAAGGCCGCTATCCTCGCGCAGAAAGCGCAGCTGAATAACTTATTAGAGATGATGCAGGCGAACAAGCTGATCGTCACCACGCGACCAGGCGAGTCTGATCTGACGAAGGAGCCGTCGGGTTGAGCAAATGAAAGAAAATGCGAAATCGTTTACCATTTTTATGGATGCACCGGTGCGCGGGAGGGCTTTGATCTTCACTCCTGGCTCTTGGCAGCAACTTCCATGGCGTACTTTGCACCGATTTCAGGCTTCAGCGAGCACCAATTGAGATTGAGAACGTGGAGTCTGTACGCAGTCAATCAACGAGTCAAGCACGGCTTGTGGTTAGTCCTTAGAATCACAGGTTCAATAAGATCCAGCCACTTACGATCTCGACTGCGAGAATGCGTCAAGGAGCGCATTTGCCGCGCCTCCGAGAATCGTTCTAGTCAAAGAGGAGTGGCCGTGAGATCATTGCATTTGGACAATTTACATATCGAAAGAGCTTGAGGAAACGGCTCAGCAAGCAAGCACTTACTGTTCAAGCTCGAGTCGCTTGAGTGTAGTATTCATGTGCAACATCTTGGACAACGCGAGAGCACCCGTCCAATCAGGAGAGTGGACTGGGTTTCCACTCAGCAATAGCTGCAGAAGTAACAAAGTTTACGTCGCCAGAATGAGATTTCAACAGCACTTTTCTCTTATTAGGCGCACTTACGGAAGTCAGCGAAGCGTTCACTTCAAGCGCGAGTGCAAGCGCCTGAACACCGCTCGACCCGATCTCGTTGTCCATGCACGTGCCCTTGAATGGCGACGACGCGGTATTGCTGAGGTCCAACTCGCGAAGAACAGCTGAGGTCTGTAGGACGAACAAGAAATTCATCACATCTCAGACTTCCAAAAACTCAGTTTTGAAATTTCAGATACACGACACACACCCGAAGCGCACTGGCGAGCAAGATCACTCCAGCGTCAGTCACTTGGCAGGACTGCAAGCAAACGTGCTGGAGACGAGAGCTCGCGCTCTGGATCATTTCCTGCAAGCATGCAGGTCAGAAGAAAAGTTAGAACACATGGTGAGTGAGAAAATTCAGCGTTACGCTAGTATAACACGCCACCCAAAATGCATAGTAAGCATACACAAACGCACTGCGATAGGGCCGCAGCCGACGTTTGTGATCGACGACCGATGCCGCACAATCTCGGTCACAGTGTCGTTCTTCAGCACTTTGCCATCACAGCACTGCTCTTCACTTGACGAATCAGTCACTGGTATGTTTGCAACTGCTTCTTCAGCATTCTCGCTGGTGTTTTCACTGGACGCTGGATCTTGCACGTCGCCAGCGCCAATCCACTTCTTCTTGGTTCTTCGCTGAGGACGGCTGCCTTTCCGTCCACTTGGAACGGGGACGCGCAGTTCAACTTCCGGCGGCTCTTCCAGGCGCAGGCTCTGCAGCAAATCACACAGGCTTGGGTTTTCCGGAAAGGACAAGAGCGATATATGAATAAACGTATACGAACCACTTTGAGCTGCTGGAACTGCGGATCGCGGTCCAAGTTGGCTCGCAGGGCGTAGATCGGAACAGTCTCGACCAGGTACGTGAGCTTCATGTTCGCCTTGAAGCTGCATATGGCATCCTCCACCTATTAGTATCACGTGCCATACCGGTCATAGTATACATCGCAAAGCAGCTACACGCACAGATCCCTCCTCTTCCTCTCGACGCGGAGTCGCCACGCGGCGATCCACTGGCGGAACTTCTGGTGCTCAAAGAACTCGAGGCGCGCGAGGTCAAACGGCAGCAGCAGCCGTTTCTCCTGCTCGCTCAGACGCGCGACGAGCGCCACGTGCTGCGTCGCACTATTCAACAGAGAAAGCAGCCAGCGGATCAATACATACACAACGACTTGGCGTTGCTCTGCGGCTGCTGACGAGCAACTTACTTGACAAAGTGCTTGAGGCGCTTGCCAATCGTCTGGAGACAGAGCTTCACGAGCGACGAGACGGCGGTTGCAGCGGCGGCGTCTTCACCTGCAGCAGACAGCAGACAAGTGCGTACACATCCATCCATCCAATGAGTACGTGTGTGTACCTGCATGCATAGCGAGAGACAGCGGGAACGCACCACCACCACGACGCGCATGCGCGTTGCCATTGCTGCCATTGCAGGTTGAAGCCATGTTCTCCATCTGGCCGTTCGGAAAACATTCACGCAACCGTTTGTGCTGTTCGTTGGAATCACATTCGAGCAACCTCAGCGCGACAGTACTGTCTGATTTACCTTCCATATCTAATACGATCTCGAAGCATCGACTCTCACGATGGAAACGACTTGCGCTGGCTTCTTTCAGAAAATCCATTGATAAAAATCTCCACCAATCAGCAGCGAGTATTTGAGGAAAAAACGCTGTAGATTTGTTTACCTCTTTAAAAATAAAAAAATAAAAGGTATCTTACTGTCAAATAAACAATCCTCTATAAATATAATAACTTGTTATTACAGGATATATGTCGCCCCTCCTCACTACATCCATTTTCTTGCCTCCTTCACTGTCATCCCTCCTTCCTCCCTCACCCTTTGTCCCTCGCACTCCTCAGTTCGCGTTTCCACCAGAAGACGAAGCGAGAATGACGATATCGTGGCTGTGATGCGATCGTCTTGCTCGACCTCCCCCCGCAGACGTGCGTCCGCTTTGGTATGTGAGCCACCTGCTGCTGCTGTCACTCGGCCCCCTCCGTGCCTCGCCCTCGTCCGCTTGTGTGAACGCAATTGCGTTGCACGTGACCGCTTTCGTCCTGGCTCGAGTGGCTCTGCTGTGCTCTGTCTTGTCTAGATGCAGCCCTTCCAGTTGCTCGTTCGTGTTTGCGTTGCGCCGAGTCCCTTCTACTTTCGCGCGGCGTTAGAGCAGTACCCGCGTGTCTCCTCTCGTCCAAGCGTGATCGTCGTGGCCGTGCTCGTGATGGAACGGCGATTTGAAGTGGTGACCTGTCCTGGCCAATGGCGTCTCCCATCTTCTAGTTTTCGTGAAATTACGCGACGTCGAGGACCGGTATGTGAACGAGCGATCAACCTGCTTTGACTCTCGTGGTGGCCGGAGCAACCCCTTTGTTGCCACGTACAGACAGTTCCGTGCAAAGATCCACCGCCTCGCAAGACGCATTCAAGAAGTCCAAGCGCCACTGAACGGTATTTGGAGTCTGTTCTCTTTTCCCACGCCATCTGTCCGCGAACTGGTCTCTTGGAGTGCAGATCCTCGAATGGTCTGGTGGAAAGAACGCGCGCGCAGCGCGAATGATCTCAAGACGCACAGCTAGTGTTACAGTTAGTCGTCGACGCCCGCGTTTGCGGGCAGGAAGAAGAACGACTAGAAGATGCTGCAAGATGTCTGGTTGTGCACTCAAGTGGCTCTGCAGATACGCTCGCAAGAAGTGACGACCCAAGATTCCCAGCCCTGAGGCATACTCATGCCATGAGTGGTGAGTGATTTCGTCGTGCAACTCGCCATCCACCTATCGTCAATTCGCGAACACTCATCGCGAACTGTGAAGTCAGCTCAAGTCTGCTTGCGTGCGCTCAAGATCGTCGGCTGTCGCACAAGGATCCTGCGCTGCTACCCAACGACGGTGTTCGCTCGGGTTTGATCAAGCGATTACGACGGCAAGTGCCTCCAACGGTGCCCGAGTCATCCATCATCAAGCGTTGCTATCGGAATGGTATTTGCTCTGAGATTTGCTCCCCCGCCAGCCTAGCTCTGTGGAACGCCTGGTGTGTTGGAATGCAGGATCGCATCGTCCAGATCGCGCGGCAACAAGCGCTCCCGAACAAGCAAGTCATAGGTTTGCCTGGTGTGTCTGATTATTGAAGCTTCGATTGTCCAAGACTCGCTTGATGTTTTGTGTGTTCGTTTGTGAGATTCGATAGTGTGTCTACCCAGCATAAATGAAAAGCGGAGTGCCAGCGATTCAAGCGGTCGAAACAAGTGGCGAATTCAAGTGAAGTTCGTTTGTGGCGCGTGCTCGTTTTAGCTGATGTGCTGGCTGGTTTATGTGCTGGATCATTGGTTGCAAGGTGTGGTCGTCTTTGTGTATGTCGTGGTTGGTGCTCGTGCTCTGTTGTGCTTCAGTGGTGGGATCGTCGACGAGGGTTCGTATGTGCCAGCGCTACGATGGTCGAATGCGGGTGCTCGTGTCGGTGCTCAGCTCATTGAGCCGGCAACACAGAAGCAGCGGTACGACCATGTCGCTTCTTTAGTGGAATGTGTCGTTGGGAGGTTCGTGGTGTGCAGGGCTGGAGTGCAAGTCAAGTCTTCTGGGATGCGCATTCATGGTACGCTCATCATGTCGAAGTTGCTGGTGGATGGGTCTTGGCGCGGAACGTTGTGGTATGCAGGACTGAAGCTGCAAGCAAGCTAAAAAGCATGCACCTCCAGAGACATTGTGGTACGATCATGTTATCGCTTCTGCTCGTGTCGGACATTGGAATCAAGTCGTGGTATGCAGGAATTGAAGAACGTAAGAGGTCTTCAAGTGGTCATTTTTCCTGGTACGAAAGCCGTGTTGCACCTGGTGGCATTGGATGCAAGGGGTGGACCGTTGTGGCGTGCAGAACTGAAGCAAGCAAGTCGGGCCGAGTGATCGTCGTCGTGGTATGGTTTGTCTTGCTGCCTGCATCTGCTGGGTCAATGGAGCTGTGGTGGAACATCGTGGCATGCAGGAGTGAAGCGCTGTCAAGCAAGCAACTAGGCAAGCAATCGTCTTCGTGGTATGTTTCGTGCTCCTCTGTACCTGCTGATATTATCGAACTGGGGTAGAGAATCGTAGTGTGCAGGACCAAAGCCTTTTCAAACGAGATGCTATCAAGCGCTGAAGTGACGCGTACGTCTGCTCGGTATGGGTGATTTGCTGCTTCTGCTGGATGGTTATGTTTGGAGCGGAATGTCGTGGCGTGTAGATAGGCCAGTGATGTGTAAAGGAAGCAGGTACGTCCCAAGCCTTGCGTTTCATCCTATGGTGTTTCTCAACACCACTCTTTCACGAAGAAGCAGTTCACTTGCAATGGTTGGCTCACTGTACCATCGAGCACCCTTTATTCCAGTTGTGCCTTCCTTGACTATATTGGTGCGTGTCTCCAGCCGCGAAGCCAGCCAAGAGTGTAGAAATGATTGCGGTGAGGCATGCTGTTGGAGTTTGACTGGGTGCTGCTGATGAGGCTATGTGCAGAAGCTTCTTTGGCTGCCACCTCTTCAGTCCAGTGGACACCAAGCAGCAGATCGATACTCCACCGAGTGTTTGTCGAGTGCGACAGGGGTCTGTGCATCTGTTCTCCCTCACTTGTGCTGCCGCCACTGGTTCTCTTGCTCGAGAGGGTAGAAGTAGTTGGCGCCAGGGCTATCGTCTACCATGCAACTCAGCGCAAACAACGGGCTGATAACACTCAAGAGCGCAGACGCGTCCAGTTCGGCACAAAGTCTCGAGCCGCTCGCCTCGACTTCGACAGTCGTCTGCGGTGCCACTGCGTCTTTGCTCTCAGTCAAAGAAGTGACCATCCACGCGGGCAATTCGCCGACCGGGGTCGACCGCATGAAGACCTGAACCAGTTTGCTGATGTCTCCGATTTTCTCTGGCAGGCGCTCCAGCGGATTGTTCGAGAGCCCAAGCATCCGCAGCGTCTGGTTCGCCAGCAAGTCATCTGGAATATACACGATACTGTTGCTCTGGAGAAAGATGTACGAGAGCTGCAGTTGGGCGAGTGGAGCAGGGAACTCGGATATCCCTGGAGATCTCTCCAGCGCGAAGAAGTAGAGTGGCGACCACGTGACGCCGACATCAAGTGGCAGCTTTGTCAAGTTCGTGCCGCAGAACTCGATATCCGCGAGTGTGGGTGGGAAGTCGTCTTTCGAGAGGAGCCCCTCGGGTACTTCCGTCATGTTGGAGTTGACGATGTACACAAACTGCATGTGAGGGTGATTGGTTCCAGTGAGTGTGGCCTCGCCCTCCCAGTTTGCGATGGTGGAGTTGTAGATCTTGATGAGCTGTAGGTTGGCGAACTGCGCGATTACGGGCGGCATCTGGAGTCTCGCGCAGGACGAGAAGACGAGTCCTTTGACGGTCTTTGGATACAAGAAGCGCAGGAATGCGTCCAGCTCATCAGCATCGCCACTGGAGGTGATCAATCGGTGGTTCGTGCAACGGATCTCCACGATTGCGCAATGGTACGCGGACGAGCCGAACCACGGATGCGTTTTCAATAGACACGCGCTGGCATTCTCTGCGTCGCCACCCCAAGTCCTCATCACAGTTAGCGCGTGGAAAGTAAGCACGAACAGGCCGCTGAGGATGAAAAAGCCGTTGTGCAGCCAGTAGCTCTTGCTTACAGCACGTTGGCGCCAGGAATCTCTCACGAGTGTCGTGATCTCTTCGACCGACGGCAAACGCATCGGGCTCGAAGCGAAGGTAACCAACGCACTGGTTGGAGCCACCACCACTCCTCGCTTTCGGAACGGCGGTCTCTTGAATTGGCGCTTGCCATTCGCAGTCAGTTCGCAGCGCTCGGAGATGCTGGTCTTGATGAGCGCCATGGCGAAGAAGCACGAGAACTTTGGGTAGTTCTTTGACAGAAAGTCGAACCACGAGACTGCGAATACCAGCTGATTCTCCGAGACCGCCTGCACGAACCACGTGTCCATGTAGTAGTTGATCAATGGGAAATCGGCGAGCGCAGTGTCGTACTTGAGCACATACGGGATCGCAATCGCCGTGGGCAGCATCATCGACGTGATGAAGTCGAAAGTCGAGTCTGCGACCAATAGCGCCATGCGCTTCTTGAGCTGCTGCGCTGGCAGAATCCAGAGCTTGAGCGCCGGAATGCTGAAACAGCTCAGCATCGCGAAGAGGACAAACAATCGGTTGATCCAGAGACGCGGGATCCACGTGCTGATGCAATATGCCTGGAACACGCGCACGGTGATAGACACGACCTCCACGGCCATATACACGGCGTCGTAGTGCGCGCCTTCGATGCCGAATGAACCCTTGCGAGCGAACATGGTCGTGAAGAACGATATCACGCCGGATAGGGTCGACTTGGACTGGCTAAGCATTGATGTCACCGCTCGTGATGACGGTCCTTCTTGAATTTTTGTTGGCTGCTGCTCGATCGGGGCACTGAAGAGCAGACGCTTGTGAAATACCGAGTGGAAGACCATCTTGAGCAGCTCATAGAGGTGGCCGGCGAGCAACAAGGCGTTCGCGACCACCACGTGCTTGAGGAAATACCTGGGTGAGCCGCCCAGGAAGACTAGGATATCGCCAATGTCGTCATCCTGCAGGTAGCGGTTGACTACGATGACTCCCAGGCAGACTGCGATGGAGAGTACGTGAGTGACGAAGAAGAGCAACCAGTAGGCGCGAAAGTGGGATCGCGACAGCGTAAGTGTCACTTTGCTGACAGGATTGATTCGTTGCTGCTGCTGGAGTTTGCTGGATGTGCTGGGGACAATTGGAGACACGAAGGCGCGACTTGCAGTGGAACTGCTACTCGTACGAGTCGTCATGGCTGAGAGATCCATCCTACCGTACTATCGCCGACCAGCCCAAGATCTTGTGTGCTGACAGCGACTCAAATGCTCACAGCGCTGAAGGAGAGCACAAACGCGTAAAGTACAAGCCAGTTATTTGCAGAACGAACACCTCGCTCGTTCCCAGAATACAAATAGAAAACCCACAGCGAGCAGCACTCGACGGACATCGAATAAGCGCTAGCAAATGGGCGACATACCTCACTGAGACTCGAGCATTTCATTCGCCACCCTGAGTCCGAGCCTCTTCACGACTATCTCACAGTCAAGGTACTCCTGATCCCATTGAGCATTTCAATCGCCACGGCCAGCTTCGCCACAAGACGCATATCAGCTGGCGCTGCATGTCGTCCGACGAGTTGGATACCAGCACCACTTGTACTTCTTGCTGCCTTCTCTCTTCTCCTTCATGATCTCCTCCATCATCGTCATGGGTTGAGTTCTTTGTATTCGTGCTTAGCTCAGGCTCGGCATCAATTCCTGGCGCTGTACCACCAGATTAACCACTACCAGCAGCCTCAGAAGGGCTCTCCGTAGTGCTTGTGTCTTCCTCTTCGTCCTCAACGGTTGTTTATTCGTACCACCCGGTCACGTGGCTCGGGTGATGATGCTTGGCTCGCTTCTTCGTGTTTGGATGGCTCACGTCAACTGTATTCCCTCATCGGCCTCTTTTGGCCGCACGCTTGCGGAATCGCGACAACGACTGCTTCAGTTCCACCATCGTCACCATCAGCAGCATTTATGCGTGTGCTGCCATCTTCATCACTGGGACGAGCGCGTCATTCACGACAAGTTGCCGCCTCGTCAGCAGATCAACAAACTCTCGCTCGACGCAGGTGGTGGAACGCATCTCGTTTCGTATTTTTCTCCACGAGGCCGCCGAAGCTCAGCGACCAACTTCTTGGCACTCATCAGCTTGTTACAAGCGTGCAGCGAGGCGTCACTTTGGATCGGAAATGCGTCGGCACTCGCTTGAACGCCGTTGAGAAGTGCAGCGGGCGCGCTTTCCAGAGCATCCAGCATGGATCGGTTGTTGAGAGTCAGTGGATCTAGCGTGTAGGTGCGCCACGCCGCACTGTCGGGCTGCACCGCGTCGGGCAAACCGAATGTGGTGTGACGGCCTGGCGCGAGGAGTGTCATTCCCTAGTCGCACTCTTCGTGAAACCGTAGTACGCACGTGGTGCGACAGAAACCCACGGCGTGCAACACATGGATGCGAGTTCGAGCCACACACCCACTACATTGACATACGTCGTACGCATGTGCTATTGTCACCATGCATTGCGCAAGTGAGCTTTCAAGTGGGCATTGTCGTGCCGCTCACTGGCTGATGTCGTCCGTCGGCCGCTCACACACGAAAACCATAGCAGACCCACAGAAGAGCAATGAGGCAGCAGCAAGCAGCTACTCACACTCGAGTGCGCTATATCTGGAAAGAGCTTTATGGTCTTCAAGGTGGTCTCGAACAGATCCCTCTGGCGGGCGGGCCAGTGCTTCGTCGCTCACCTTCGCTCCTGTCTTGCCTCCTTGCTGATGCTCTCCGTCCTCGTCGCACTGAAGAGGCATCTGCGTCGTGTATACCTTCGATCCAGCGGCTGCCTTCTCGTTCTCGTTCTTTCCATCACTCATCGCTTCTCCTGCTGCCCTCTCTTCCTCATTCTCTCCGTCGCTCATCGCCCCTCTCCGCCGCCGTCTCGTCATCGACCGAGATCGCCCGGACCGCCATTACTCTTTCTGCTGCTATCGCTTCCACATGCCGCCGCCTGCTCAATGGAATTTACGTCCCTGTCTGTTGCGCCAGTACACTCGCTGCCTGTCCCTGGTTCTTGTTGCTCCGCCGCGTTGCTGCTGCTGTCGTCTCCTCCGCCGCCGGTGCTGCTCTCACCGCAACACTGCTGTCTCCGTCGTCTCTGCTGCCGTGACCCCTCATGCCGTTGCTTGACCGTCCTTTACTGATGGTGCCACCATCACCGTCTCCCAGCCGTTGTCGACGCCGCCTCCTCGTCCTGGTGGATCGCCGTCCACGGCGATTCCCATTTTCGCTTTGAAAGCGTCGCTCGTCTCGATCTTAATAGAGTACTTTATGCTTAAATGAGCTTAATTGGCATCTGATTCGGACTTTTTTAGTAGACTCTTGCCAGACACAACATTTTGTTACAAGCGACACGTCGGTGCAAAAACAGTACGGTGTGTCTGGCTTATCCAAGGCCGTGAGTGATGGTCGGTACTCCAACACAAACCCACTCAACAACACGTCAAACGAGAGCACAACAAAATGGCGGATCTGCTCGCGAACATCGCGATGGATTCGAGAGGAAGCAAGATTCTT
>JAASGT010000270.1:0-32887 GCA_023334315.1 Globisporangium alternatum | reverse complement strand
GATCTCGTTGTCTAACGATGAAGTCTTCCAAGCGCAAACGTTTCCAGACGTCGCGCGCGATGCTAACGTGGTCGCACTATCAGTTCAAGAAGATGCTGGAGTACAAGATGAAGCGATCCGGTGGGAAGATGGTCGAGTGCAAAGAACACTACACCACAAAGACTTGCTCACACTGCGGAAGAATCAACCGCAACATCACGCACGAGAAGGTTTTCCACTGTGGGAAGTGCGAGCTCACGATGGATCAAGACGTGAATGCCGCTCGCAACATCTATCTCAAGACCGAACACATGCTCACCCGGGCTCCTGGAGCTGGGGTGCCCGGGAAAGCCTACTCCGCGGATGCCTCTTCTGAGGTTGTCAGGTACTAACTAAGCTTGCTTAGTGTATCGACCCGAATCAAAGAAGAAGGTCGCTTCTTTGTCATGTTGGTACTTTGGTATCTCATGGTAAGTTGGTGATCTTCTGAGCGAATTGCCCTTTTGCTTGTCAAAACTCGTGGTGGACGAATTCTAGCCAATCATAACGCACCATCTGTACCAAATAGCACAGGACAACGAGTTGCATTGCATCACTTACCAAAGAGAATCTGATGCAAGATCACCAGCTTCATCCAGCTCATGTGTGTCTCTCTCTCGTAGTGACTCCACCAACGCTTAGCTCTCGAGCTTCTACTAGGGCAGCTGCTTTAGGATGCGGAGCGAAAATGCGATCAGCAGCGCCACCTTCGCGACCTCAGCGAGAACGTAGGCGATGTGGTACAGTGGCGACGGCTTCGAGTTGGTCTTCACGTTCTTGCGGATCTCGCTGAACACCATTTTCTGGTGGAACGTCAGACTGTCGTCCGGCTGACTCTTGATCGTGTTGTAGATCACGAACTCACTCGCGAGCTCCAGCTTCGGAAAGAGCAGCGCAAACTGTGTGCCCAGCACGATAGTGAGCACGACCAGCATGATGGAGACGTCGAGCGGCGAGAACTGCGACCCGCCAACGAGCTGTACGATCCACAAACCACCGCAGAGCGCGAGCTCGACTGCATTCAGCGCCGCGAAGACCGTTCGGCCCACGTCAAAGCCCAGGTGTCGCGGCACGAACGGAGCCTTGAACTTGATCCACGCCTCGAGGAACGAAATGCTCAGCACGAAGCCCAGCCAGATCAGCGACAGGAACGCGCTCGCGGCGTCCTTCGGCAGCGTCCCGGTGCGTGCGAGCAGCGCAAACACGACACCGACAGCGCTGTACACGCCACCCAGCGCCAGCAGTTCTCTCGCTACCATCGTCCTGATTTCTTTCGCTGCTTCTCTCGCTCGCTCACTGTTGTTCAAGAATGCGAATGAGACACGATTTGCGAGCAGCTCCCTCTCAAAAGTGACCAATGACATGCATTCTCAGACCACACTTCCAACCACCAAGCTTCAACCTTGTCAACAAACGAACTGATGTCAAAGTTGACCCTGCTCCACACAAATTCACGCCTGGACTGAGATCATTTAGACAACGAACGCTACAAGGGCAAGAAGTGTGAATGGCAAAGATGGATTGCATTACAGCTTCTCCTGAGCAGCGCTGATTGAGGTCGAGATGACTAATTCTCCTTCTATCGATCACAAACAGAGCTCGCTTACCAATGAGTAGTCAGTCTTGAGTTTCTGGGTTCACGATGGCGTCACATTAATCACGACCTACGGCTGGATTTGTTCAGTAAAAAAGTGTCCAGAGTACGAAATTTCTGCTCCAGGATCTTGGAGTTCTGCATCACACAAGACACAATATCACCAGATATTTGTTAGCGAGCAGCAAGCAGTTTGCTGATGCAGAGCACATGCCGGATTCGTACCTCAATTGCCTTGTTCAAATGCCCGCTTGAAGGCAAGAGCAGCTGGTACCAGAACGAGAAGTCGATACCCTCGATGGTATTGTTGCTGTTGAACCGTGGCTCCAGAACGTAGCAGACTGTGACAACCGGGTCCTCAAACTTCTTCCATTGCGGGGTCGACGCTCCGGTCGAATCAGCAAATGAATTGTCGAGTTGAGCTCTGTCGTTAATGATGTTTTGCTGAGCCGAAGTCGTTTTCCACAGAATGGTGTAGCTGGATCCACTAGAAGGCTGTTTCCGCTCTTGATAAATCCGACGCACGACGCAGTTAAAATACGCCTCGACGGTCTTGACTTCTTCGATCCGATTGCCATCGCTCGAAAAGTTGATGAATGGGATCTGGCGGCTCCAGAAGCACACGTCCTCGTTACTCGACAGCGTGTCCAGCAGAATCATCTCCTCTTTCGCAGCGTTCCACAGCTTCCATTGCGACGGATCCTGGAGGAAGAGTACCATCGAGTCAATGTCCGTCGACTTCATCTTCAACACGCCCCGCATTTGCGCAATTCGGGTTGGGGAATCGCCTCCGACGTTTGCATCCACTCTCTTCAAAACTGATGCTGGAGAAATGAAGACTGCGCAGCTTTCATTTTGATAAATCTTGCTCCACTCGATCTCTGTTGCTGGAATCAGAAGCGCCTTGGTGCCGACTTTCGCTCTCGTAGCACTTGATCCACTTCGATTCAATGGTGGTGCGTCGTCCGCACTCTGAAGGCTGCCAGACTTGGTGAAACGGGTCGCTTGATCCACCTCTCGTCTCGTGAAGCCTGGAATCGTCACCGTCGCGTACGTTGAGAGAAGTGACAGTGCGAACTCCACAAAAGCCTGCTCGTCGACTGCGTTGACCTCGCACAGTTTTCCAAGAGCTGCTGTCTTTGAGTCGCTCTGAACTTCCTTCAGATTGTCGTTGCCGAGCGAAGATGTGACGATGCACTTTGCGCACAGGTCGAGAGGAAGCGAAGCACAAAACAGTTGCGCGTAGTGCTGGAACCCAAGCGTGTTTCCTGCGACAACGACCTTCGCCAAACGCCCCGGGTAGTACTGGTGAGTCTTGATCAACACGTTGTGCATCACTCGAATGCTGCGACCGAAGATGGACCAGTACGCCCATCCAGTGCAATCCAGGATCATGACCAGCTCGCTGTGCGCCACACCGTTGATGAAGTCATTGTAGCTCCAGATGAACTCCCACAAGTAGAGGAAGTAGCGCTCGACAGCAAACGGCGACAAGTTGTGGCGCGCCAAGCTCTTCCAGTTAGCCGCGTTCACAGACACCAGCAAGACGCGACGGCCTTGTTCGTCGCGACCCAGAAATCGGTTTGGAAAGAACTTCTTGACCGCAAAGTACGGGAATTGAGGCCGTCCGAGAATCGTCTCGAGCGCATTTTCGAGTCGAAAGCGGTACACCTCATCTTGGCGCTTCTTGTCGCTAAGTCGGTTCTCAGGATCCCAGTCTGGTGGCATCGCGATTGATGATCTCCGATCTTCTTCGAAATCTTCGCGTTGCTCCTGTCCCGTTTCCGGCTGCACCTCCACCGAAAGAAGCGTCAGGAACCACTGGAGCTTGGCTTCTTTCAACCGTTTCCGGTACCAAGTCGCAAAGCATTGCCAGAGCACTGGAGCGAAGACAATCAGCGCGAGTATCTCGAGGCACAGCACACCAAAGTGCCTGTGATATCCAGCGAACACGTGCAAGTGCCAGATTCCTTGATGCAGAAACGCCGCTGAGTCTTGGCATCTCGGACCCACGATGTACAGCGGAACAAATCCACACGCCAGAAGTGCAGCTGCAAACTCCAGCTTCATGCTCAGAATGCCCTTTTTCAGCTGGATGTCAATCCTTCTGTCCAGCTGGAGCTCGGCTCGGTATCGCAGCCGCACCAAGAAGCGAGGCTGCCGCTGACTGGCCGAAAACGTGCTGCCTTGAGAAGGTCCATCGTAGTCCAGCTCTGCTACTGATGACTCTCGATCCGTCATAGAATCGATCTGCGCAGATGTGTGCAGCGTTGACGAAGATGGCGATAGAAGCGCGCTTGAGATGTCCTCCAGTGAGAGCTTGAACTCGGCGCCGTTGCTCAGGTGCACCGTAGCAAAACCGTCCGCTTGTAACTCTCCGAGCGATAGCTTCTCGCCCCACTGCGGCTGGTCTGCAACCAAGTGAGGACTGAAGGAGAAAATTGTGTTGCCCGATGAGAGAACTTCAATCTTGTCGACTTTTGGACAGTTTGGCGATTCGTACCGGTCGCTTGATCTCCAGAAGGTCGTGAACGAGTGCTCCGTGTGGATCCACTGCGGACTCTCGATTGCGTACGACAGGATCGAAGCCCACTTTGCACACGACACTGCGTCTTCAGAGTGCATTGACAACGTCTTGCCGTTGTTCAACTCAATGTCCAGCTCGTGCGGCCGCGCGAACTTCTCGTACCGCACGCGTCGACAGTCTTTGATAAGCAAATCTCCCCGCGACTTGGCATTCCGGCTGCTCTCGATTGTCACATTCGGTTCGAAGCGATGCAGCGCGACTTGGGTGAGCACGAAGAAGCGCTTCTTCCAGATTCGAGTGTGGTCTGACCGGCGATGCAGAATTCCGAAGTGTAGCACGCCGACAAACTCGCCCGTGGCAGTCCGATCCGCCATGTGGAGTCTGGACCTCATGGCGACAAAGTCGGTACCTCCAAGCAGTGGGTTCACGTCGATCGGGAGCTGATCATTGCCTGACGTGACAACGATTTCACACTTGAGGAAATCGGGCTGTGAGCCATCACTGGACTGGGTAGACGCGTCGGAGAAGAACTTGTGCTGCATGACGCAGCCGCCCGGGAACGCTTTCTTGCGCACGAAAATCAATCCTGGGATACAAATGCGGTCGCCGCCACACATTTCGACTACGGACGTTCTGGAAGAGCGGCGTAGACCCAGCTTCTTGTGCATTTGATACTGCGGGTTGTCCTTCGACGCTGTCGACAGCTTTGTCTTGCACTGTTTCAACAACCGACTGGGGCACGACACTTCCTCACGCGCGCGACGCTTGAATACAATCACGAGAGCTTCGCCGTGTCCGTCTGCAGCGAGATGGCCCACGTGTGGCGAGCGAGATGCAATGCCCAAGATGCGTCCAAACTGGTCGACCAGCTCGATCGGGTCGTTGTAGCACACGGGCTGTCCAGGCTCCTTTTCGAATCCTTCCGCAGGGATGACCGTGAATACTGCTGTCGTCACTTCCGAGTGACTGCTCTTTTGCAGCACCGGTGGCACCACGACAAGCGCGGGGGTCTTGCCCAGCAGCGACGATGGCGTTGCACTGTTCGGCGCCCCCTTTGGCTCGTAAATTGATAGGAGGTTCGCCGCACTGTTCGCATTATCGCCATCATCGCTGTTCACCGCGTGGCGCAGCATCAGACGCGTCGTGAAGTAGCGCACGACGCTCGTCTCGTGCACGGCGCTCAGGTCCACCGCGTCGTCGTTGGCATCGTTGTAGTCGTCCTCGGGCGGACCGGAGAGCGAGGACCGCCGCGGCGGCGCGAGCATCGAGAGGCTGGAGCGCATGCGTGTGTTCCTTCTCTGAGGTGAGGACGGGATGCGTGTCTGTGGGCTTGGTCGTAAGGCGTGTCGCGAAGCTCGTTGGCTGGCACGTGCTGTTCCGCTTGTTGATTGTGCGCGCGAATCGGCAGAATGCGGACTGATTGTGGCGGAAACCGCCGCAAAAACTTCAACTCTCAACTCTTTGGTGCAGAATCATTGGCTTAAATTGTGAGTTTTCTACCAATCAGAGAGAATAATGATTATGCGGCGACGTTATTGATTATGGTCCCATTAATCTGCCTGCGATTTACTTCGCGAAAGCTCTATTTATAGACACCTCCATGCTTCCTAAAGTAGGATCATTGCCCTTGGAAGCCATTAAATTGAGCTGCAAATATTAATTTGGTAGCTGCTGCCCGCATGCCGAGAAGCACCGCGTTGTTGTCAAGCTCTCGCTTGTATCTGCTGGTTAACTGACGAATGGAGTGAGCAGATGGAGAGAGAGAGAGCGTGAGCTGGTCCGCATCGTTGCTGTTCTCTCTTTCGCGATCCATCAGATCATCGCCTCTCACCTGCTGTCACGTTGCGGTCGGACGATTGGCGTCAAGTTGTCACAGATGGCTGGCTGGTCGATAGTGGATGAAATGTCGTCCGAAGGTTGCTCGAAGCGGGTTGTTCAAGGGAGAAGAGCAAATAGGCTACTATTTCAGCGGTGTATTGTAGACACTCCATCCAGGTTCTCTGCTTTCTCCTGGCTCAATCACGCTGACGCGACGAAGGCACGAAGACAGCACCCAAGCAGAGAAGGCTCCTACACGACGTCGTTCTCTATAGGCGAACAGACAGGTACGGGAGGCGCGTCATGATCAGCTTCAACACGTTCACGGGCCAGCTGCACAGCCCCCAGTCGTCCTGCTCTTCGTCGGATGACAACAGCATGGACAACGGTTCTGGTTCCGGTGCGAAGCAGAAAAGCAGACGCGCCGCCGCTGACGCCGTCGCGCTGGCAGGCTCATCGGATGACGAGTACGAAGACGCGCGCAGCGAGGACAGCGTGGACAGCGTCGACAGTGTGGACAGCACAGATGGATCTACAGCGACAGCAGCAGTAACGTCGTGCGACTTGTTCCATGAACGCACTGCGACCGCGACGCCCACAAACACGCGGGCGGCGCGGTCCAGTGGCAGCAGCAGTTCCGGTAGAAGGAGTCGGAGACACAGTCGGAGAGAGAGCGCGTTGCCGCTGCCGATCATTACCACACAGGAGAACGGACATCAGCAGCAGCGGCCACCGGAGAGCGGCGGCCGCGTGTTGCAGCTCTTCCACCTGCTAACGTTCAAGAACCAGGCGAGCGACGCCAAGTCCGCGCTCGTGCAGCGCCTCATCGCAGTTACGAATGTTAACGACCTCATCATGTCCAAGGCGACGCAGGAGCAGATTGCGTCGGCCGCGAACGACGCAATCACGGACGAGATCCTGGCGAGTGTCGACATCGAGGACAAGCGCCGACAGAGCATCACCACGCAGCTTTCCAGTGGTCAGCGCACGCCAAGCAATCACATCGTTGCGCTGAACCAGGACTCACAGAGCGCCGGTGCGCTTGTCACGGCTGGCCACTACAGTCCGTACCACATGCTGGAACTAGTGGACGTGCTCGACTCGACCACGGGTGGCATGGTCAAGCTCATCCTGACGAATGTGCGTCGCCGCGCGCCATTTTCCCAGCGCAAGAACAAAGCAATCGAGTTTTGTAGCTTCTGTTCGGCATACAGTGACCACACGGCCGCGCAGCACCGGTGTCGTATCTGCGGCGTCGCCGGCCAGCACCGCAGCAAGTCGTGTCCCAAGAGCGCGTCGTCGCCGAGCTCCTTCACGCCGCCGCCTCGCTCCAAGATCTCGGATCCGCTCTCAAGCGGAAAATCGTACTGCACATTTTGCTCGGCTATAGTGCTCCACACGACGCAGACCCATCAGTGCCGCAATTGTGGCGCGCTTGGGGTGCACCGGAGTCGCAGTTGCAGCAGCGCGAAGGTCGCGGGACGAGGCGGCAGTCGGTGGGTTGGCTCGCCCATTGAGCAGCTTCGAGAGCGCAAGTTCTGCGACTTGTGTGGCGCGTGGCGTCACCACACGTCCAACGAGCACAAGTGCAGCATCTGCTCCATGGTAGGCGAGCACCGGAGCAAGAACTGTCCGATGAAGGCGTCGGCGAACAGCAGCAGCAACAGGACGGGCACCGGCGGTCGCACACCGAGGATTAATGGTGGCTCACCTGCCACAGCGCTCGAGTACTGCTCATTCTGCTCCAAACAGGCAACGCACCGGTCCGAGGAGCACCGGTGTCGCACGTGCCAGGCCGTGGGGCTGCACCGTTCGGGCGAATGTCCAGAGCGCAAGCAGTCGCAGTCGGTGCTCTCGTACTCAGTTGAGACCGCGTCCAAGGTGTTTGAGAAAGTGCTGCCGTCGTCGGCCACGGCGCTGGTCTGGGACAGCATCGACAAGGTCGGTGACGTCGACACGATCCTCAAGAAGACACTGCAGCGCATTGGTGTGTGGGGCGGCGGCTCGCAGACGCCGATCACGACGCCATACGCGCCTCCCGTCGGGTTCAAGTCGTCTAGAGAGAGTGGCAGCAGCAGCAGTCAGAAGCTCAACGTCCCAGCGTCGGTGGCCAATGCGGCCGGTGTGTACGTGCTGTCGTACGCCGAAGGCCACTCTGTAGTGCCCGAGCGCATTCTCAAGTACATGCGGCTGCTCATGCACCACGAGATCTCGGTGAACGCGTTCTCGGTCGTCGTGCGCTTCGACCCGCGGTCGTCCCACTGGGAGCTCGAGAAGCCCGGCATGGTGACCCCGCGGTCACTCCCGTCGAGTCCCACGATGAGCGAGCAGCTCAAGAAGCGCATGGCCAAGTACACGCTGCAGACCCTGCTGGGCGCGCGCGAGAAGCTTGTGGCACTCGTCGTCGTGCAGCGGAAGCAGGAACTGCAGCTGCTGGCCCAGCAGCACCAGCTTCAGCAACAACACGCCCAGGCTCAGGTATCCGAGGTAGCACATGCGAACGCGCTCGTGAGTGAAGCAGGCGTGGTCGCAGTCAAAAGCTCATGAGAATGAATCAGATAATGCAGCCACTGGTAAAAGCAAATGAAAAGAATGAAGGCGACAACTCAAAAATGAAACAAGTCACTATTCCGTGTGTTGAAATAACAAAGAGAGCTCTCTCTCGCGAGAGAGAGCAGCTTCTTCTGTATCCTCCTATCCTGTAAGTACGCCAGCAGCTCCATCACTTCAGCACCGTAGCTCTTCGTCCCCACCAGCTCGTCTCAGCTCAGCTGGTGCCGCGTGGCGTTCTTGCTGTGTGCCGCGTCCGTCAATACAGGCGCCGCTCTACTCGACAGAACACTCGTCGACGATGCGCGCGAATCTGTGGATGTGGTTGATGAAGAACTCGCCCGTGCGCTGGTTGTTGACCTCCTCGTCCACGAGCACGAGGTTGTTGGCCACGTAGAAGTGCACGTCCGACTTGAAGTTCGCGCTGTGGATCTTGTGCGCGATGAGCTCGGCGCGCGCGCGGTCCGCGTCGACGCCGCGGAAGAGCGCGAGCTTCTCCAGGTCGATCGAGCGGTAGAGCTTCACGTACGAGCGCAGCGCCGGCACGTGCTGCTGGCGCGCCACGAGGTCCGCGAACGCCTTCTGCTGCACGTGCGACGCCTCGGCGCTGCGGTTCACGGGCTTGCCGTCCACGAGCGGGCACGCTGGGAGAATGAACTTCGGCGCCGAGAACGAGAAGAGCTCGGTGAGCGCTGACGTGTCGCCCTTCTGGAGCTTCGCCTGCTTGTCGCCGTACTTCTCGCGGATGAGCGAGTGAATCTGCTCGTTCACTCGGTTGCCCGGGCACAGGTAGAGCGCGATCGAGAGCAGCGCCACGGCCTTCTCCGTGAGCTTGCTCAGCTGGTCGTAGTCGGCGAAGCGCGAGTAGTAGTTGCGACTGCGTTGCACCTGGAGGATGATCGTCGAGAAGGAGCGGATGGCGCCGGCGAAGTCCTGGAGCATGAGCTGCGCGAAGCCCATGTGGTAGAACACAGACACGTGGCACGCTGGGGACTTTTCGTGGATCTGGTCGTTCGTCTTGACTTTCGAGTCCGTTGAGCGCGAGCGCTTGTTGTAAAAGTCGATCGGCTCGAGCAGCTTGAGCGCCGTGTAGTAGTCACCGTAGAGCACGTGCGCGCGAGAGAGCGTGACGAGCGCAAAGAAGCCGAGCTCCTTGATCGTGTTGGACGGCGCCGTGACCGCGGTCGAGTCGTTTCCCTGCTTGAGGATCTCAACAATCTTGGAGAAGCGCACGAGCGCGTGCAGGTAGTTGAGCACCTTCTTGGTCTCCCAGATACCCTCGTTCGTCTGGTACAGCGCGATCTCGTGCTCCGACTTGGACGCCACCTTGGCGCGGTACTGCGAGTACGACTGGTACTGGTACACAAACTCGCCCACGAGGTCGAAGAGCCACTGCGCCGGCAGCGCCTCGATGTCGAGCGACTGGTCGAGGATACCGTCGAAGATGGCGCAGTACGTCTCCCAGGACTCGATCTTGAACTCCATGCCCGGCTGCGTCTTGGAGAACATGTGACGGAAGTAGATCTGCTTGTAGAGCAGCAGGAAGGTCGGGTCGCTGTCCACGAGCGACTCGATCGCGCTCGGCTCGGGCCACGTCGTCTGCTTAAAGTAGTTGTTGGTCAGGTTGTGGAACTCACGGTCGTACAGGCGCGCCATCTCAGCGCCATTGCCCGAGATCAGGTGCGTGTACGTGTGCGTGAACCAGTTCTTCACGCTCTCCGGGAGCATAAAGTCCGCCGGCTTGTCGTCGCGGCGCGTGTTGTCCCCCGTCATCTTCGCTTGGCTTGCTCTCCCTTCTTGCGGCTTTGCGCTTCTTACTTCGGCCAGCGATGACCAAGGCGTGGGCGAAATGACTGGCTTGGCTCCCACGAGAGGGAGCACGACCAGTTTTGTTAAGCACGACACCCCGTCTTTTCACTTGGAAAATGTATGAAAGAGGCACCTTGGTGGCCACAGGGTTACGCTGGGTTACACGTGTGCTCCCCTTTCAAAGATGATATGAGTTGTCTTGATCCATTTGAGCAGGGACAACACAAAGCGGCGCGGACAACTTGGAATGCGGAATGCGACCAACGCGCAATAGCATGGCAATGAAGTGCCGTTAAGCTGGAGCATCGCGGTGTGGGGCGGCGTGCTATACACTACAAGGCAGAAGGGCATTAACGGAGTAGACGCTCGCGTATCCGTGTCTATCCACATCAGCAGCCATGGAGAACGACGATCGCAAGCATCCGCGTCAGCGCGCGATCATCTACGCGAGCTCGTCCAGACGGCGGCACCTCGACTCGCAGAGCGACGGTGGTGATAGTCTTAGTGGTTCTAATGGTGGCGCTAGGGAGTATACTCGTAGTGTATTTACGACGCAACAGCAGCGAGCACATGCGCGACGAGCAATGTCCACGGCGACGGGTGCGTCGGCACTCAGCGTGCCCAACTGGTTCGACCTGCCGCTGATCCTGCCAGAGTCCAACGCGGTCGCTGCGCGACTGCAGCGTGGGCTGGCAAAGATGGATGTTGAGACAGAGAGACTGCTTTCCGGTGGTGGTGGTGGAGATAACAAGCAGTGGATGGGCTTTTCAGAGTGCCAGGTGCCCAAGATCTCGCAGCTGTCGCCCACGAAAGAAATGGTGCGGCAGAAGACCAGCAACGACAAGCTCAGCAGCAATAGCAATAGAAACGGTAGTGCTGAAGACGTTGGTATGCGCTTGAAGGCGATTGAGTTGCTGCACCAAGCCAAGCAGCGCCAGCATTTCCAGGTGAAGAGCCACCTGCTGTTGAAGAAGCGCCGGACGACGCACGCAGGCACGCCCGTGGTGCTCGACCGCATCGACCGCAAATCTCGCCTGAGAGAGAAAATCCGAAAGGACCTGAGCAGGTTTGGACTGTGGTACATGGCTGACGAGTTGGTGGGTGAAGGTCGTGGTGGTGACGATGACGCCATGGACTCGGTCGATGCGACGGTCGACTCGATCATGCAGCAGTGGGACGACGCGACCGAAAGTGCTGGTGGAAGCTCATTTGGTTCAAGGGAAAGCAGCAGCAGACCAGTGGCAAGCTCGAAAATGGCTCAAGGACATGGTTCAAGTGGACTAGAGAGAGATCAAAGCGTCGAAGTTCAGCCAGTCGACGCAGAGGCGATTCAGAGTGTGTTTCTCACAGCGATTCCGACTTCATCAGCTGCAAAAGCCGACTCATTTGATGAACGCTATGATGATGACGATAGTGATCAAGTTGATGGTGAAGAGGTCCCAGAGGATGACGATGACGAGGACGGTGGTGATGATGGTAACACCAATGAAAATGGTTTGCAGAGACAACTAATCCGACCTCCAGGCATGAAGCGCCGTCAGCGGCTAAAGGAACTGCACTATTTTGTCGAGAAGCAGCTGCAAAAGCGCCTCTACAAGTCCTGGGACACGATCGAAATTGCGTTCACGGGCAGCGGCGACCTCACGACATCGCAGATCGTCAAGTTTCTGCAAAATTCGGACGTCCAGCTGAGTGCGGCTGATGCAGCCAAGGTCCAGACCATTCTCGACAAGCACGCGCGTGATACGCAGGCAAAGCAGGAAGCTGAAGCTCTGCTGAGTGATGGTAAAGAGTCAGGCGAAGATGGTGATTCGGACGCGCAGTCGCAACAACAGTACACGAGTACGAAGGCAGCTCCAAACTCCACAGCCAAGCCCGCCACGCATTCGTACGGAGCATTTCGTCACATTTTCCTCACGAAGGACAACAAGGAAGCCGTGAAATGGAAACGAGAGTTTGATCGCGAGAAGATCCGGCAGCGGCAGGAGAAGGAAATCTACGAAAAGGAGCTCGCGGCTTTGGAGGAGAAAGGTGAGTCCTACTTGGTGACACTTGCACTCATGACTGAGATGTGCATGCACTGACACAAACTCTAATGTTCTTTGTTCGTTCCAGTGAAGAAGAGACTGACGGAATCGGCTAAGCACATGATTGACGTGCTCGCCCAGTTTCGCTGCGATCCGCTTGCTCTACCGTGGGAATCCGATCAACAGCGACTCGAGCTGCGCTCGCAACTGTTTGAAACGATTTTCACGAAGCCTCAGCGGCGTCGACTATCCCAATTTGCAGTGGCTTCGGATGGCTTGGAGGCTATCGCTACTTCTGCCAGCTCATCAGCCGTACCTGCGAAGCTTTCTGCGCGCATCGTCGAGTCTGCGCTGCTGCAGAAGTACTCCCGCAATGGCCACTTTGACACGATCGAAGTACCCGCCGCTGCCTATATCTTCCACGATTACGTCGCAGACTGCATCAAGACGAGCATCCATCGATACTGGAAGAAGTGTGAGGCCGACCAGTGGCCCGAGCGCCAGCTCATCTTCCAATTCCGACTCAAGAAGGAGGTGTTCTTGGAGTGGAGACGCTTCACGAAGCACGCCGAGACTCTGCGGCGCTTCGTGATGCGCAAGTTCGTCGCGTGGAAGTACTGGATGCGCAAACTGCACGAGCACTACGCGTTCATCCGTATCTCCTTCTGGCCATTCTACGTCTGGAAGCGCCATTTACAACAGCAGATCATTGCGCGAGGCAAGTGCGCGTTCCTCAAGAACGTTGTGCTCACGTACATCCAGCTGCGTCATTTCCACGCGTTGAAGGCGCGATACCAGCAGAAGCAGTGGAACAAGCGTCATATTGGGAGATTGCTCAAGAAGAGAGCCATCAAGACCCTTCAATTATGCTGGGAAGACTGGAAGACGCGGACGCTGGCGAGAATCAGCATCCATCGGCTCTGGAAGTGCAGAGGGCACGTTCTGCAGTGGCTGCACAAACTCTATATGGTCAAGGTGACATTCTACATCTGGCGATACTTTGTGATTCTCAAGAAGGACATGAAGAAGCGCAAGCTCAAGTGTCTTCTCGAGCTCTTTGGATTCGCAGGCAAGGCGAAAGCGAGGCACACGTTGCAAAATGGCATGCAACAGGGCCACTGGGGCAACGGGAGAAATGCTGACAGCTCCATGGCGTACATCTCTCCACAATCAAAGCAGTCGCACGGCACTTCTTGGCATCCATCTCCGGCGAGCGCTACACCCAATGGCTTGGCCCCGAGTGTGTCAACGCCTCAAATGATCTCAAGAAGAGACGATGAACCATTTTCGAGTGTGGATAACCAGTTTGATGGTGATGTCGCTATTGATTCGGATGAAGATGAACTCCCTATTGAGAACTATCGCGACTTTGACCATCCAACTGATAGTCGTTCGGTGCCGAATACCTCGAACGCTCCGTCGCTCAAGCGAATCATGGAGACAGAGCTCGGGAAGAACATCAAGCGGAAGAGCCGTCTGTACGACCTCTGCCTGGCTCTCTACCTCAAGTACCGAGAGAAAGATCGCCGCACGATGGTCGGGAACGTGATCACATTCCGCAGAACTGGTCGAAGACTCCTGTCGCTGCTCAAGAAGCAGGTCGAGCATGGGAAGAAGAATCGACTCGCGTCCGACTTGGGCAGCTTCCGCGTCCTGCACCAACGGTTCCACCAGTGGATGCTCGGCACGTTTTTCAGGGACCGACTGGAGATTCACGAAGAGGTTGCGAGCTTCGCTATCGAGGATGACGACTCGTCGTCAGGTGACATGGACAGTGAAGGCCGCGTCATGCTCCACTGGCGTCGCGATCGCGAGTGGCGGCAGATCGGAATCGAGCAGAATCCTATTACAGCGGAGCAACTTCGACGAGATCTGGAAACAGTGTTTACGAACGACGAGCAGCGAACGGAGCTCATTCGCGACCGCGAGGTGTCTTTAAAGCAAAAACAGCAAAATGAAGACACGTTCTTGCGCAAAGAAGCTGGTGCGACGCTCAAGATCAAGTCCGCGCAGCTGCAGCAGTCCCAGCAGATTCTGCGTACGCGAGGCCATCGCATGCACGACGTACTGGATCGCGTGTACGACAATCTGCTTCAGCAGCAAATGCGCGAGCAGCTCAGATCGAGTTTCCGCAGCCTTCGCGTGGTCGTGATGATGAAGTACACGGGCATGCTCTGTCGCCGCGCGCAGCTCCGCAACTGGTTGCGCCTATGCAACCGCTTCATTTACTGGGAGAAGCGCATGGAGGCGTTCTATTGCGCGAAAGTCAAGTACCACGCGTTTCAGACACTGCTCAAGCACGCCGTATGGAAATGGAAGTTCGAGTCCCCAGGACTGTCAAAAAAACTCCAGCGAAGACGAGACCTCGTGGCAAAGTACGAGCACTACCTGGAGCAGCACCGGCTGCTTGACGGCAGCCTGGTGTCTTCACACCTCGCGCTCACAAAGTTCTCTCCGGCCAACAGTTTCCACGGCGTGTTCTTCCGGTGGGTGCAGTTCACGCAGTTCTCTCACACAGCGTGTCAGTTGATTGAGTTGTCGAAGCAGAAGAGAGAGATCACACTTGTTCAGTCTGTGTTCCACGCATTCAAGCTGCACGTCAAGGAGAAGTACACGTTCGAAGCTCGCAGACAGGCTCAGCCGTTCCTGCTGCGCCAGACAGTCGCAGATCTCGATGCGTACCATTGCAAGATAATTGCGCTCAACGCTCGGCTCCTAACGACGCAGTTGAGACAGAAACTCGCGCGCAAGCACCACTTCCTGTTGCAGGCCGCGACGGGCTCGCCGACGCTCAAGCAGCTCTTCGAGGAGCACGAGGACGAAGTTCGAAGGCGCCTGAGTCTGGAGAATCGACTGATGTTCAGTGCCTACAATGAGCGCAAGATCCACAACTACGCCGAGCGCTCGTCGCCGCTCTTCGGCTCCACCGTCGGCCGCGCGTTCGTGTACGAGAAGGCGCCTCCGTACGGGAGCATCAGCGACGTAGCGGTCATCTGCGGCAAGAAAGTGGACGGCATCTCGTTGATTGTGAAGACAAACGCGTCTATTTCCCACGAAGGGGCTTTGCATGGGAACCCATTCGGCAACCGCGAGGTCTTCAACCTCTCCAAGGGCGAGGTGCTCATCTCCATCGAGGGCTTCGCGTCGCAAACCGTGTATGGCCTTCGCTTTGGCACGAGCACCGGCAGACTCTCCAAGTGGTACGGCCATTGTGACAAAGGTACGAAGTTTGAGATCCGCAGCGAGTACGCGGGCAAGCGCGAGGAAATCGTCGGGCTCTTTGGGTACGCGGACGGCGCGTCGCTGCACGCGCTCGGCGCCGTGTTCCGCCACACGACGTTCAAGAACATCTTCGAGGGGCTCTGGCTGCAGAGCGAGCAGTCAGGAGGCAGCGGCGCGCAGCGGAATGGGAACGACGAGGTCTCACTGTGCGACCGGCAGTTCTCCTACTTTTTACAAGTGCGCATGATCGACGTACTGAATGCGATGAAGCGCGCGCACCGCTTTGCGCTCCGAGCGCACCGCATGACCCACCTTCCGATGCCGATGGCGCAGTCGCGCGTGCGCGTCATCATGGGTGTCACGCGCTGGTTGTTCAACGCGCTCACGCACGGGCTTGTGCACAACACGTCGCGCGAGGAGGAGGGCAAGCGCATCCTCCAGGACGGCATGAACAAGCGCGCGAGCGGCGAGAAGATGCTGCAGGAAGGGCTGCACGCTATGGAGGTCGTCGACAGCTTTCGCGACGATGAGCGGCAGCTCAACGTCGCAACGCTCGGCGTCAAGAAGATCACGGAGCTGCGCGAGATGCTGGAGCAGGCGCAGCAGCGCATCGCGCTCGGCAAGAAGCTCATCGACGAGGGTCAGGCAGAGGTGCTCGCCGGTCGCCGCATCCTGCCTCACCTGCCCATGACCAAGCGCATGATGGCGGCCATCCGCAGGATGCACCGTGTCGTGCAGACCAAGGACTACATTGACCAGATGGACCCGGACGTGCGCGCCATCCTGCTTGACGGCTCGTCCCAGGATTTCGCAATGAGTGACTCGACAACTGAGTGACGAGAATCGTAACTCTTCGGAATAATGACGTGTAGAAGACAAAATTGGGGGTGTCACTAAAGTGGGAAGATGGGTTTGTCATCTTCCTCTCACAAATCAACCAGAATCGATCGAGCCATGGCGACCGTAGGCGGAGATGGCAGCGCGCACGACGGTGCCGTGATGGAGACGGCGTCCGACGCATCGCTCTGCAAGCTCTCAGCGAGCACGCTCGGGTACTTCCGCGACCCGTTCGTGCAGTTCTTCGTCAAGTCGCCGTCGCGCCGCATGCCGATCATCAACCGCGGGTACTACGCGCGCGTTGCGGCCATGGAGATGCTGTTGACCAAATTCCTCGCGGCCGAGACGCCCGGTGGGAAGAAGCAGGTGGTGATCCTCGGCGCAGGACTCGACACGATGTTCTTCCGCCTGAAAGAGGCTGGACGGTTGGCGCAGTGTGAGTACTTTGAGTTGGACTTTCCGGACGTGACGATGCAGAAAGTGGCCGTGATGCGACGAAGGAAGGCGCTCGCTGCGCTCGTGGGACTCGACTCGAACGACGCGTTCATGGCTGCGGTATCGTCTGGTGAGTGCTTGCTGCTGTTTGTGCAACGGCGCACGTGGCTGACACCACTGCTACTTGCTGATCACTGACATTGCTCTACTGTTGAAGGATACTCGGAGCTCAATGCAAGTGGCTACCACCTACTTCCATGCGATTTGAGGGATATGATCAGCACGAGAGCGAAGCTGGAGGCTGCTGGGATCGACAAGAGGTATGAATGCAAACGAGGGAATGCTGGATACGCTGCTGGGCTCAGTACTCACCACTGCTTTTCTGTCATGCACCGTGACTTGACCGCAGCGCGCCAACGCTGTTCATTTCCGAGTGTGTGCTGATTTACATGGACGCGCAGTTCTCCTCGCGCGTCATTTCGTGGTCGGCCGAGTTCTTCGACGACGTGAGTTACGTGCTCTACGAGCAGATTCTCCCCGACGACGCGTTCGGACGCGTCATGATGGCGAACATCAAGGCGCGCGGATGCGATCTGCTCAGCATCCGAGACTACCCGACGCTGGAAGCCCAGATTGCGCGCTTCCGAGTGCACAACTTTGAAGCTGCACAGGCGTGGGATATGAACCAGATCTACTACCAGTTCCTGGACGCGGAAGAGCGAGCCAAGTGAGTTCTGTGCCTCTCTTGCTGGGACAGCAGGTAAAATGTGTTACCTCACTCATTTGTGCTGTCTCTTGCTGCTACAGACGCGAGAAGCTCGAGATCTTTGACGAAGTGGAGGAGTTCCACCTGCTGCAGGCGCACTACTGCGTCGTCGTCGCTAGTAAACTAGCGAACACGCCGACCGCACAAGCGCTGACGCTGGTGAAACAGTGAGAGGGATTCGTGAAGCCAGCCAACAATGTCGAGCGAACGTGCGAGCGAGCGCGCGTGAGAGAGAAGTGGGATATATTTTGTTTCTTGGAAGCGGATGCGGTTGATGGCGACTGCTTGTCCTCCTTTTTCATTCTTTCCTTCCTGACAAACAAACGGAGTGAGTTGCTTAATACTACATTCGAAAATTGATGATCGCGACGTCTCCGTTTGAAACGCAGGCGGAGATCAAGTTGCCCTGTTTGTTCCAATTCACTTCGTAAATATCCCCGTTCGCTTGATACGTCTTCGCCAGGCTCCCGTCCTGCAAGCCACAAAGCACAATAGAGCAACAGTGATCAGTCCCACGCACGACGGCAACTACGAAAGCTCGTTCGCATTCTACAACCCACCTTCAGAGACCAGACGTTGACGATTCCCCCTATTGTTCCGCTAGCCAAATACTCGCCGCCTGGACTGTAGGCGACACCGTACACAGGATACCTAGCGATGCCACAAGATCACACACACATACAACATTGTTAGACCACAACGCATAGCAACATGAACAAAACTCCATGACAGCGCTTCCACGTACTGGTGCTCGAACGTTCTAATACATGTCCCCGACTCGATATCCCAGATCTTGACGGTGCCGTCGAACGAGGCACTCGCCAGTGTTAATGGCCCACTCGGGTTCGCAGTCCCGGGCCCCGTACAGCTCCAGCGGAACGTGTACACCTCCTTCTTGTGTTCCTGGAAATTGTGCACAAACGCGCTCTTCGCTTTCGTTTCGCTGCCCTCGCCAGCAGTAGCAGCAGTAGATTTGCTGTTGTTCCCTTCAGTCTCGGGTTGCTCTGGCGTTGGCGTCGAAGAGGACGACTCGTACAACTTGGACGGGTCCCAAATCTTCACAGAGTAGTCGTCGGAGCACGACGCTAGTAGCCGACCGGATGGGTCCCACTTGACCGAGTTGATCGCGTCCGTGTGCCCAGTCAGCACGATGTCTGGCTTGAGCTCCCCCACGCGCGTGATGCAGATCCGCATGTCGGACGAGCACGTGGCGAACGTCGTGTCGTCCTTCCACGAGGCGTCCAGGATCGGATCTTCGTGGAGCTTGATCTGTTGCCGCTTGGACTCGGCCGACATGTCCCACACCGCGACCGTCTTGTCAAAGCTGGCGCTGAGCAGGAACGTCCCCGACTTGCTCCACCGTGTCGCGAACACTGGGCCGTTGTGGTACTGGAAAATGTGCTTCATCTCGCCCTCGATGTCCCAAATCCGCGTCTTGCCGTTGTACGTCCCCGAGGCCAGCAGCGTCCCCTCCGGATTCCACTCCAGTGTTGTGACGTCCTTGTGCGGCCCCGTGCCATGGTTCAGCACCTTCGGAGTCAGCGCGAGTGCTTTGCTGGTGGTTAACTCGCTCGGAATGTCCCAAATACGCGCCGTCGAGTCGCTCGATCTAATGAACAGATCAAACAGAACACAGTGCGTTAGAGTCAGCAGCTCAAGCTATCATTCGACAGGAAATGCACACGCCAGGGAAACTTACCCAGAGACTAATATATTCTTCACAGGATTCCACAAACAGCCATACACCTGAGCCATAACGAAATCACACACGTGAGTCCCATAACCGAACAGCTACACGCATAGCCCCTCATACACAGACAGACGCACCTCCTTCTCGTGTCCACTCAGCAGCACCAGCGCCGACTTGTCCACCTTATCCACACCATTCGCTTCTGTCACTGAGCAGAAAGAGCCCACAAGTCAGCTCACGTACGCGTACCACACGAGCCAATGAAGCATATTGCCTCGCTCACCTTTCGCGGCGTCGACCGTGTCAGGGGACCCGTCGCCCTGCTTTCGCTTCCGCTTGTTGGACGCTTTCGACGACGCGCCCGCGCTCCTCGCACTGCTCGTCGACGACTGCGCCACACGGCAGATGTGCGGACTCAGTAACGAGAATTCGCCCTCACACTCGCGCTCCGTGCCGTCCTATCAGTACAAATGAAAGATATTCAAAACATACGGCCGTCCACTCGTTAGCACGCCTGCTCATCCCCTCCACGCGCGCAAATATTTCTTCTTTGTATCGCGCGGTCCACACACCTCGTTGATATGCGCTTCGATGCCGACATACTGGAGCCCCTTCTGGACGAACGAAATGAGCGCCCCCGGGGGTAAATCCGTGTTGATCACGCTCGTCTTCGCCAATTGGCTCTCGTACGCGAACGTGAACGCCGAGTGCATGAAGCCTATAGAACCAATCGTCATGACGATTGGTACCACACGTCAGTCACTACGTCCACTCAAATCTCACTGCAGACACACATTGAGACGTATTCAGCAGACGTATTCAGCAGACGTACCAGACTCCTGCAGGTAGCGGTAGACGAGGAAGTTCACTTCGTCGGACGTGATCGCCATCGTAATCAGCCAGCCAATCGCTCAGTCAGTCGCTCCGCGCCGCCGCACACAAAATCCCCCTCTCAATCTCTTTCACGCTCTCGTGTCTCGCTCGCTCTCCGCGCGCCCCCTTGCTCGCTCAAACGCAGGAAGGTAGATTCACGGGCGTGTGGATGGAGTTCGCACGCGCGCGTTCGGACACAACGCTCGTCACAGGCACCCTCTCACTCTCGCGCACTCGCTCCTAGACGCTCGCCCTCTTGCTATTACAGGTCGATCTCCCGTCAGCAGCCGCCGTGACGTGCCCAGGAGGTTTCCTTTCTCGCGCGCTTCTTCCGGGTGGTTCTGGTGGGGAAAGGAGCTTTCGAGCGCAGCGCGTATAACTTCTGTGGGTCGGCCGCCCTTTTGCTTTCGCCCACACCACGACCACACCAGCCACACCACGACCACACCAATTCACAAAAACAGGTCGAATAAAAAACCTCAAGGTTTTACTTATATTTGCTTTGAAGGTTTTTTGTGGTTTGAACTATCTGGACAGTGAATCTCAAACGAGTTGAATACAATGATGAGAAGAAAAGCTGATTGATCATTCTGTCACTCAAACGGACACTGACATTAGACCCAACCACTGACTTGTGTTCTTCCATTGTAGAAAATTCAAATCAACTACTGACAGGATCCAGAGTGACGACAAGACGACGACACCTCAATTGAGGTGCCCGCCCTGACGAGAGCGCATGTGAAGAGCTCAAGCGCAATCACTCGTAGTGGCACCTAGTAACCATACGCATGCTGCAACCACGTACATGGCACAGGAATGGAAAGGCTATATCAGCATCAGAATTATCTGTCTAGGTGACTGGTGATATTTACCAATAAGGCGTCACCCCATCCTCCTCGCTTAGAACTTCTTGAGGAGCGCCGCGGCTTCTTCGTGGCTGATCTGGTCTTCCTCGGTCTTGACCGGCACCGCGAGCGCCTTCTCAGTCCACTCCTTGGACGCCGCCCAGTCCTTCTTCTTGTAGTACACCTGCGCGATCAGCAGCGCGTTCTTCTTCCACGAGCCCGGCGCGAGGTTCTCCGACTTCATGAGGAAGCCCAGCGCTTCGTCGTACGACGACTCCGGCGGCGAACCGAAGAGCACGGCGGCGGCCTTGCGCTCGAGCCACGAGAGGTCCGAGATCGAAATGCACCAGCGGCCAAGCAGGTGGTACGTCGTGGCGTTCGTCGGGTCCAGCTCAATGGACTTCTCCCAGTGGCCCTTGATGATCAGCGAGTTGGCGATCGCGACCTTGGAGCCTTCGTAGTCGCCGATGGACGACAGGATGATGCCGTACCAGTTGTGCACGCGCGCGTCGTCCTGCGTGAGGTTCAGGCCCTTCTGGACCACGTCCCTCGCGTAGTACGTGAGCTCCTTCTTCTCGTCCGCCGACGTGCTCTTGAGGTTCGACACGTCGTACGCCGCGCGGGCGAGGCGCCAGATCACGCCGACGTCCTCCGGGTTGGCTGTTGCGGCAATAGCAGCACACACAGGGTTAGCAATTGCCAGCACATCAGAGGCAATAGTAAAAAGGCATGTTACCAGCGTGCATGGCGCGCAGGTCGGCGAGCAGCGTGCGGCGGTCATAAGTGTTGTCGTTGTAGAGCTCCTCGGCTTTGACGGCGTCGGCGGATTCCATCTTCTTGAACGGGGCTGCGAATGCGACGGATCCGGAGATGAGCGTGGCGAGCGAGAGCAGAGCGAGCGCTTGAGAGCGGGCGGCGGCGGAAGTGCGAGTGCTCAATGAAGCACGGGCGGTGAGGGCGGTAGTGTGCTGAGCAGTTTCGCGTGTCGAGACGAAACGCAATTGCGAAATGCGGCGCTGTTGGTGGCGCGTCGCGGTGTTGCGAGTTGCAGCAGCGCGCAGGAAAACCGGAATGCCTGACATGCGCATGATGAAAGGAGAACGACGCCCGTGGGTTCTTTAACGCAAGTGGTTGGCATCTACCATCATCGAGAGCGAGAACCTTTCGTGCACGCAGCCATTTTTCTTCGCCCACTTTCTGAGGTTGAACCTCAAGCGATCCATCCTCATAGTCCTGCTTTACTCTATTAGTAGCTCGGTCCCACAATCTTCGGGACAGTTAGCTTGGTGTTTGTAAGAAGCGTTGACATTATTCGGGACACCTTGAAGAGGCACAGATTCCGACGTGTGGCATGAAACGAGATCTTTGAGAATGAAACATGACGCGGCGGCGCAACACGCGCTCTTGTCGTTCATGCTGCTCATGACGCAATTTGTAGAGGCCAATGCCGTCACGCGGCAATCGCGAACACGTGGCACAACACATGCGGTGCAACTGTGCGTTGTCTACGACTACGACAGTCGAGCGGGGAGATATTGAGGCTCAATCCAAATCTCAAACAGGCATCTTCACGGCGTCCAATCACGATGCCAACACGAAGCCAAGCAGCAACACACATACAAGTCCGCCGTACAACTAACTACAAGCATTCAAACATTACAGGGTCGACCTCGGCTTCCTCCCTGCGTGTGCGCGCACATAGCAGCACGCTCTATTTCTTCGCGTACCGGTCCGTGTAGTACTCCTCCTCGGCCTTCATTTTGCTCACGAACTTCTTCTCGAAGCGCTCGCGGTTGTCGTTGATGCGCGTGACGATGTCGTTCACGTCGAGCTTGCTCGGGCTCTGGATAAGCTTGTAAATGCCGGCGTTGCGCGCGGCCTTGTAGTGGTCCTCCAGCGAAAAGCCTTCGAGGTGCGTCTCGTCGCGGTGACTGCCGTGCACGACAATCGAGATGTTGAGCGACGAGATCATGTCGTTCGTGACCTCCCACGGCGCGTCAATGAGCACGTCGTCCACGAAACGGCAGCCGAGCACGCTCAGCA
Organism: Globisporangium alternatum; assembly: GCA_023334315.1. Lineage (NCBI taxonomy): Eukaryota > Oomycota > Peronosporomycetes > Pythiales > Pythiaceae > Globisporangium > Globisporangium alternatum. The sequence continues at coordinate 9,833 of JAASGT010000270.1, read as the reverse complement.
CGCGCTCGTGCAGGTTCATGATCGGGTAGTTCAGCCCGCGGTGCGCGTTCACGACCGCGTCGTTGTGCACACCGACGATCAGGTACGAGCCCTCCGCCTTGGCAAGCTTCAGGATCTCCACGTGGCCCGCGTGGAACATGTCAAACGCGCCGTCAATGTACACGATCTTGTCCGCCTTCTTCGGCTCGTGGTTGCCTGCTGAGAAGAGACGCAACATACGGTTCGTCGTCAGGAACTTGGACGGACGCTCGTACGGGCCCTTGCTGCTGTTGCCGTTGTTCTTCGCCTTCATCTTGGACGACAGCTGGCCGTTGCCGTACCCCTCGTGCGTGTGGTGGTTCTTGTGCATAACCAGCATGCGGCCGAGGATGTCGCTCGTCGACACGCCCTCCGTGCGCGGGATCGTGCGGTACTTGCCGAGCTTCTGCGCTGACTCGTACACATCCTTTCCATCGACGATGCAAGGATCGTCGCCGTGCACGACAAAGTCGATTTTGTGCTGAACAACAAAAGCAAAACAAGGCAGAATGTGAGACACACATGGCTACATCCACTCATTTAGAAGGCTACCACTGTACCAAGAGCTCACCTTCTTGATCATACGCTTCAAGTACTCCTCGTTCATGATGTACGGACAGTGTGGCTCCACGACATCGACGAACTTGCAGCCCTCGACTGACGCAATGCGCTCCTCTAATGAGCCAAAGCAAACAAGAGTGTAGAGATAGCCATGAGACATCATCCAATGCTGAAGTGCAGCCAACACTTTGCAACAGCAGTCAAACATACCGTTGTTGAGAACTGGAGGCGCACCCTTGCACGCCGTGATGGACTCATCGTCGTTGACACCGACGACCAGGAACGTACCGAGCGCGCGCGCCTGGCGGAACGCGTTCATGTGACCGTAGTGCATCATGTCGAAGGCGCCGTCCATCCAGATACGGATCTGCTCCTTCGGCTGGCTGGCTTCCTCTTCCTCCATCTAATATGTGTACACCGAAATGCGATATTGACATGAGCACACAATCAACACGCCATCCAGCATGTCGCAAAGATTCATTGCATTGCGCGCGTACCTCGGTCAGCTTCTCCTGGAGCTCCTGCACCTTTTCGTAGGCACGGTCAAGATCCTCCTGCAGAATCTTTCGTCTGCGGCGGTGGCGCTTGCCGAAGAGCACAAAGTACGCCAGCAGCGTGAAGATGCCCGTGGCCATGGCGATCGCGAGGCGCTCGGCGTCCGGGTACGGTTTGGGCACGCCGAGCTTCTCGAAGAGCGCGTGCACCTGTAGCATGAGCTCGTTCGCGTGCTCCGAGTGCAGCACGTCGTGCACGTAGTCGACCACGCGCGTGACGAGGGCGTCCGGCATGCTTATATCTCCTTGTGCTGCTTGATGATCCGAGCGGCACGCGTGAACGGGGGGAAATGAGCTCTTGGTGGCCGTTTTCTTCAACTGCGGACCTTGGAAAAAGAGTACCACCCGAGCATACAATGATCGGTCCGGTCCCGCTTGTCAGGAGCCGAACCGGACCGATCAGATGATTTGTGGCATATTTATGCTATTGACTAGGTTTTACGACTGCCTACAAATACAGATATGCGGGATTGTTGACAGGTGCTTTTAACTTTGGCAGGCATAATTCGACGTGGAGGGAAGAGCGACGGATTGGTGGAAGCGGGGCGCTCGTGGCGATGGCCGTACGCGTTTCGACGGCGATGACAGGCATTCTCCATTTCCAAGCGCAAGTCTCCACCTCTCCCGAGTGGTTAAAGTGACTGCGTCAGAAAAACAATTGCACCATGGGTCTCTCGCAGGAACGTAAGCAAGACTACTTCGTCAAGCTCGAGGGCTTGCTCGACACCTACACCAAGATCTTCTTGGTCGGCGTCGACAACGTCGGCTCGAACCAGATCCACCAGATCCGTATGGCTCTGCGTGACCGCGCCGAGATCTTGATGGGCAAGAACACCCTCATCCGCAAGGTGTTCAACAACTACGTCAAGAAGAACCCGGGCCACCCGCTTGAGCAGATCATCCCGCTCCTCAAGGGCAACGTCGGCTTCGTCTTCACCAACGATGACCTCTCGCAGATCCGTGAGGTGCTCGAGACCAACAAGGTGCCAGCGCCTGCCCGTGTCGGTGCGGTTGCGCCGATCGATGTGATCGTGCCACCAGGACCAACCGGCGCTGACCCAGGTCAGACGGCGTTCTTCCAGGCGCTCCAGATCGGTACCAAGATTGTCAAGGGTCAGATTGAGATCATCAACGAGGTGCTGCTCACGAAGAAGGGCGACAAGGTCGGTAACTCCGAGGCCGCTCTGCTCCAGAAGCTCAACATGAAGCCGTTCACGTACGGTCTCGTGATCCAGAGCGTGTACGACAACGGTTCGCTCTTCGACCCTGCCGTCCTGGACTTGACCGAGGACGACCTCACGGCCAAGTTCGTCGCGGGTCTCCGCAACGTCGCCGCCGTGTCGCTCGAGATCGGTTTCCCAACGCTCGCGTCGATCCCGCACTCGGTTGCCAACGCGTTCAAGACCCTTGTGGCTGTCGTCATCGAGCTCGACTCGTTCTCGTTCGCCAAGGCCGACCCGTACAAGGCGGCTCTTGCGGGCCAATAGACGTTCGCATTGGTCGCCCCAGCTGCTGGTGGCGCCGCCTCTGCGGCCATCGAGGAGGAAGAGTAGGAGGCTCCTAGCGCCACTGACATGTTCGGTGGCGACGCTGACTACTTGACGTCTTCTGCTGTAGCTGTAGAGACAGTGCTCTAACGTTCTTAACACGACACTCTCCGCGCTAGCGGACTTGCAATGGTGCAAACCCACTTATAGTCTTTCGTCTTCTTCGTTGCCCTCATGCATAACAACATGGGATTGTTCATCATCTCACCACCAGCGACACATGAACTGATGTGTTCTCTGTCGAATCCCCCATTGAGTGACACGTGCTGCATCGTCACTATGCGCCTGCGTGTGTTCTTATTTTTTCATATCAAAGCCCGCATTTTGCGCTCCATCAAAATTCAAAAAAGCGTTCAAAGGTTTAAACCCCGCAAATCGCAACAAATCGACTTGACCGCGCGATCGATCGAGTGATTCGACGACGGAAGGACGGTGCGCGTGGTGGGTGTGTACGAGAGTGTTGATTCGAGAGAAGCGTTACTGTCCATTCGGCGCGCACACACGTTGGTCCTGTACGAGCGTGGTGAGTTGTACACTACGAGAAGCACATCGAAAGGTGCATGGATCGCGCGTGAGCGAGCAGCTCCACACATCCACACAAGCTTCAATTGGAAGAACAGAAGGGAGCAGCTCCACGCGAGCAACGGAAGAAGAGCTAAGCATAAAGAGCGAACGAGCTGTGGGCATCTACCATTGCAGTGACCACTTGACTAGAAGCTACTGATCTCCCCCCCTCTCGTGAGGCCACATCGCGACAAGACTTGCGCCACATTATGAGCGTGCGTATTCGTTCGTTTCCTATTGAGTGAACGGGGTCAATACGATCTTATCCATCGATCTGACGTACTGTGTGTACTGTTGATAGGGACCACAGGACTCAGCTTACGGAGATATGGAGCCCACGCGGCCGTGGATTGCGCCAATCGACCAGCAGCAAGCGCCGGCCTCGCGCCAGTCGGCATCCGAAGCTTCCATCAGTTTGCCAGCATCAGCGACGCCGTCATCTCAGTCAGCTGCTACTGCGGCGGCGGCGTCACCGGGACCGAGGAAACGCGGCTGCAACTGCAAGAAGTCAGGCTGCCTGAAGCTCTACTGCGAGTGCTTTGCGGCCAACATGCGCTGCGGCGAGCGGTGTCAGTGCATGGGCTGCAAGAACAAGGAGGTGCATACATGATCAGACAACGTTGTACTTTAAACGCATCGTTATACTGACTCGTAATGGTATTATGATTGCAGCACAATCGCCTGGAGATCGCCCACGCGATCCAAGCGATCGAGAAGCGGACGCAGAAGGCGTTCCGGTCCCCTGCGACCGTTGCCAGGAAGCTCGAGCACTTTCGCAATACGCCAGTGAGAACGACGGCCGCAGCAGTGTTGGCAGCCGGTGGTCTCACAGCTCATGTGCCATTGGCGATACCGCCGTCACTAGCCCCAGCAACAGCATCAGCAGACCACGTGGCCCACACCCACGCGCACAGCCACCACGCGCCTCGAGAGGCGTGCTCCTGCCGCGGCGGCATCTGCACGAGCGAGTGTCTGTGCCTTTTACGCTTCGGCAGCTGCAACGCGAGCTGCACGTGCAAGGGCTGTCAGCCACTGCAGGTACGAGACTGCTGCTTACTTGCAGTGACACGAATGGGATAGATTGCTAAGTGAATCACTAATCCATGACCTTGTGCAGCAAGAGAAGACGAAAGGCTGCAGCTGCAAGAAGTCCAACTGCCTGAAACTCTACTGCGAATGCCTCGCAGCGCAGCGCGTGTGCGACTCGCGATGCAACTGCGAAGGCTGCAAGAACCGACCGGTACGTCACCCAATCTTACAGTGTTCGTATTGTCATGACTTGGTAAGACAGCAGCTCACAAGGGTCTCTTGCTACTATGTAGGACAACCAGCAAGAACGAGATCGTGCGGTGGCTGCCATCCTCGAGCGCAACCCGCTCGCGTTCCAGCCGAAGGTCGCCAGTGGCTCCAGCCAGCACCTGCGCGGCTGCAACTGCCGCAAGAGCGGCTGCATGAAGAACTACTGTGAGTGCCACCAGGCCGGCGTGCCCTGCACTTCGCGCTGCGCGTGCCATGTACGTATCAATCCGATCTTTGGCTCAGCTACGCGTTCTTTTACTTGGATGGCTCACTGTCAGTGCTTCTATTCGAACAGCAATGCCGCAACACGGAGATGTTTGTGTCAGCGAAGAAGATGCTCGTGTTCAAGACGCCCGATGACGGCAGTCGCACTGGCAGGAAGAGCAGTCTCGACCATACCCCTCAGCGGGCGAAGAGCAGCAGCGCCGCTGCCGCGAAGCGCGTGTATCGGAAGGCATCCTTTGACTCGCCACCGCAACAATATCAGCAGCTTCAGCAGGTGTATACGCCTACGCGGTCCACGAACCCGTCGGCGGCGCTGGAGCTTCTGTCGCGAAGTGCGCCGCCTGCGCCGCGAACCAACATGTTCCAGCGCCCAGCCGCCACCACCACGATGCCGTCGAAGCGAACCCATGGTGCCGAGATGCCGCTGCACCAATTTCCCCACACAACGGATCGACCGGTGCCGACAGGTTTCGCAAAGAGAAAGTACTCGAAAGTGTCGTCACGACCGCTGTTCATGGACCGCATCCAGGAGGCAGCAGCAGGAACTGCAAATGCCGTAGACACAGCGTTGCCGTCAGTAGAGAAAACCGTGGAGCAAGACTTTGGCAGCGGAGGCGCAGGTGGTGAGCCGTCGCTGGCGACGCTTTGTCGCTCGTTGTTGCGCGCTGCCATGACCGTCGATTCCACTGTCGGCAACGATGTTCCAGAGCTTAGGAATGGTGTGAACGACCGCAAAGCCACGAGCAGACAAGATGAGGATGGAGTGACGAGTGACGTGTGCATGTCGCCAGTGTCGGACGACTTGCTCTGCGCAGAGGATATTGAAACTTCCGGCGATAAGACCTTGAGCTCCCAGGAAGACGCAGACCAGCCTTCGTCTCTTGGGAATCGAGATAATCACGTGAGACAGAGTGCAAAGAATCTGCAAGCGGTGGCGGCAGCTCAGGAGCGCGCCGTGCTGCAGGAGGTGAGCGTGTGGCTGCGGAACATCACGACTTCTGCGCTCCCGAGTGGCGGAGGCACCGCCAATGCAGCGCGTCAGGTTTAAACACCATCAAAGATGGCCTCTCTTGCTGGTGATGGCCAGGCGTGAAGTGTTCGCACATCACACACGAGTGTATTGATTTTTTGATAGAGCATAGAGAAGAAGAAAGCCTTGTAATCAGTAGCGTACAATGACAATTTCACCAAGGATGCACCATTTTCAAGTGAGAACTTTGGTTACAAGCCTCGTAAGCTGCTGAGTTTCGGGTTGGTCTCTTTAGGCAGTCTGTCTCTATGGTGACCACGCGCCAAACCTCGACGACGATCGGCTCTTTCTTACAGCGAGGTCGCGTCGAGCCCTTCGCGCTCGTAGATGTACTTGATCGCCTCGAAGACGCAGTCCGAGAGCTCGTCGGGCGTGTGCTCCGGGTCCTTCGAGCCGTCGTAGACGCCCGTGCGCACGAGGATCGATGACCAGTGCACGCCGGCGTTGTTCGCACCCTGGATGTCCGCGTGCGGGTTGTCGCCGATGCCGTAGATGCTCGTGAGTCGGTTGGACGCGTCGCGGCCCGCGATCTCGTTCAGCAGGTTCTCAGCAAAGCTGTGGGTATACATGAACAGCGTGAGTGAGCTTCCAGTCATAAAACAATAGAGAATATTGAATGTGCAAACTCACTTGTACGCGACGTTGTGGGGTTTGCCGTAGCGCGTCACCTCCAGTTCCTTGCCCGTGCGTTCTTCGTACAGGAGCGCGAGGCACTTTGTGAACGCGCCCTGGGCGAAGCGCGGGTACGGGTACTCGCCCATGAACACAAAATCGTCGTTGCTGACGAAGAGCGGCGTCTGCGTGCCGCACGGACGGCCGCTTCCAGGCGGGTCACCTATCACACAAAGCAGCATCAAGATTCAAAATAAGATGCCATGATAGCCTGCTAGAAGTCCTAATAGCCACACACCTCCAATGAGAACGTCAATGGCAACTTGGATCTCGGGCGCCCAGTCCACCGGGTCGTGCATGATCACGATCGCTTCCACTGGCTCGTCATGGAACGGTGCCTGCCTAGTGATAGCAAGTTGATAAGCCCATCTCTCAGCTAATGTGCTATGGTTCATAACTAATGAAGGATAGACTCCCACGTACTTGTGCTCGTAGTGGTGGAAAGGGTACTGTGTTGGGTGGTGGTGCGTAAAGTCCTCGACGGTCACTACCTTCTTGAAGCCGTAGTGCTTGGCCTGTAGATCATAAAATATGGCATCCTTGTGGTTAAACACTGCATTCATTTACACCAAGCACATCCATATGGCAACGCACCACAGTGTACACGTCGTGTGAGCCCATGATCAGCACGCGCTTGTCTGTTCACCACACAAGACAAAACACACATTGTGAACCAATTGCCGTCGCAAAGCTCTCAAGCGTAAAGCAGCGATTCGAACCTCCGTAAATGCTGGCGAGCTCGCGCATGGGCGTGTGAGAGACCACCATGTGCTTTGGATCGATGTGCAGATTTAGGACCTTGCTCAGGTTTGCCGCCTTGTCCGTCTCCATGCAGCCTAATGTCAGCACACCATGAAGGCATTATGTGTGTGTATTGAACCACCGAGAACAACGCGATCGTGTCTAACACTGAAACATACCGCCGCCATTGGTGAGAAACATGTGCGGCACATTGTTTGCACGGAGGCTCTGCAGCACGCGACGCGCGCGTGGGAGCTCCTTGCCGCCGCTAGCAAACGCACACGTGTATTAGCTAGTCAGTAAGATAGTAAGAGCATTTGACAAGTTTCCTGTTGCAGTGTGAGATAAGGACGCACCGGATGAGCACGCCGTCAATGTCAAACGCGATGCCAAAGGACGGACCGACACTGCTGCTGCTGCTAAACGCCGCCAGACGCGACGAGCGCAGCGAAGAAGCGCCGCGAAGACGCAGCATGTTGCCAGTCGCGAGCATCGTGACCGATTTTGGTTTGACAAGCGACCGATTTTGGACGGTTATCTGGAGCAGTTATTTCATGTCTATTTTTGCAATATAGACTTATCCGAGTTGGTTGCGTTTTGTTAATAAAAAGAAGCTTGGACAAACGCCGAGCACTGCAACTTGATACGTTTATGATGCAAGTCATTGTGGCTCAGATCGCCACACAGGATCTGCACGTCGACACCTTTCTTCCTGTGCTTCCAAAGCACCCAGTGGCATCTCCTTGCATCCACAGGACTGCAAGCGTGTTGTCCGCACTTCCACAAGAAATTATTCTAGAATGCAGGCTGCAAAAGACAACACGCTGTTTCTGATCAGTTCAAATAGAGAAAAGATATTTTCAATATCTGAAGTTATATTAGCAAACTAGATACAACATCCTCTATCTTGATTTTACTAAAATGATGATCATGCTACATCCGTTTCATGTCACCACTTTTTACGCCTCCCCTTTTTTACAGCTTGCTGGTCCAAGTCCACTCGTTTCACGCGCAACTGCATCAACGCAACCGCAAGAAGCGCCAAGAAGAGCTCCTCAACCGCCATCACCTCCATCCTCATCATCATGCTCCGCCGCGCCGTGTCCCAATCCGTGCAGCTCGCCCGCTCGAGCCAGCAGCTGCGCTTCGTGAGCGCCACGTCCGCGCGCTTCAACGGCGAGAAGCCAGCTGAAGGCGCCGCCGCCGCGGATGCCGCTCCGGAAGCCGAGGCTGCGGCCCCCAGCGCTGCGGATACGCTCGCGAAGGAGGTCGACGAGCTCAAGAGCAAGAACGCGGAGCTCAACGACCGGTTACTGCGTGCACTCGCGGACGCCGAGAACGTGCGTCGCATCTCGGGTATCGACGTGAAGAACGCGCGCGAGTTCGCGATCTCCAAGTTCGCCAAGAGCCTCTTGGACGTGTCGGACAACCTCAAGCGCGCGCACGAGAGCATCTCGATCGAGGAGCTGCACCCGGACCACACGTTGCAGGCGATCAAGACGCTGCATGAGGGTGTGGTGATGACCGACGCGCAGCTGCAGAAGGTTTTCCGCGAGTTCAACATCCACCAGGTCGGCGCCGTGGGCGACAAGTTCGACCCGAACGTGCACGACGCGCTCTTCGAGTACGAGGACGCGACGAAGGATGCCGGCTCGATCGGCCAGCTCATGAAGATCGGCTACCTGCTCAACTCGCGCTGCATCCGCCCTGCGCAGGTGGGCGTCGTGAAGATCCCAAAGCAGTAAGCGAGCGGTCTGCATTGACTCGTGCTGCTTCCCTCGGGGTCTGGCGCTTTCTTCACATATACACTCACGCACTCACCTCCACCAAATAGATAGATGAAGACTGCTTGGTTGCTTCTTCACCGCAGACAGACAGATACAGAGAAAGCCGAATACAGCATCTTGAGAGAACGAACGAATCGGAGTCGAGAGTGTTTCGTTTGCAGCCATCAGGTTCAAAATGTGAGACTACATTTTCAAATAGGTCTTCTAAATCGTTCATATAAGTTTCCTTGCCTAGATAATCATTCCATATTTGATATTCTGTGTTTGTATAGTAAAAATAATTTACTACTAATAAAATGAATTGTGACAGAAACCCACGGTCAAAGTAGACTTCAACCATACAAACAACTTGTGCATTTCGAATCGCTTCTGTGAGTTTCCTGTCACGGATTCAAGAAAATAAAATCGTGACAGGAAACACGCGTTGCAGTTTCACTTTGAGCATACAAAGAGCAAGTTTACAATCAAATGCTGCTCTAAATGTTCTGTCACAGCTCATTTTATTAGCAGCAAGTTTTTTACCAAAAATTATCATGTATTATATATTACGTAATTATGTATTATGTTGGAGAGATGCAACAGACACTCACATTTCAACTATTGGTAGATATGAGCTCTCCGATTCGTCAATACTGCAGCTCTGTCATGTTCTTGTTCTTTGGGTGACAATCGTTCAACTATTGATTTTTTAAAGACAAGGCCGTAGGTACCCGCTTCGCGGGCAAAGCCGAGGCTGTTTGTATAAGCTGTGAGTGTGGTGGCGCCCTCTCTTCGCTCGCTGTGCTTCGCTCGGGGGCGAGGTTTATGCTCAATAGCCATCTTCTATTCTTTTTTT